>CM065732.1:2469042-2506542 GCA_033310375.1 Conus canariensis | reverse complement strand
TTTTCATTTAAAGTGAAAATGTGCCATATTTGCTGACTTACAGAGTTTTTGCCAAGTGTAGCAAAGGCATTGTTCACATTAAAAAAAAAAGAAGCATATGGACAACTTAATGATCACCTCCCATAAAATGATAGATAAGTTACATTTGTAAGAATATTTAGATATACCTATCAATGATAAGAGGAAAGGCCTTTCCAGTGGTATATAAAAGATTTTTGTATGTTGAAAAACGAAGAAGTTATGGTGCTCCAAATTGTCCCACTTGTACAGAAGCCATTTTGACAAAAAAAGAAAAAACTTTAAAAGTTTCAGTTCCCACACATAATTCTTCTTCTCCTTCTTCTTCTGTGTACGCAGGCTGATACTCCTGCGGACACTCCTTGTATAGACAGGCAGGTGTAAATCCCATCTGCTCAACAAAGGGAGTGGAGTGGTGGTGTGTATGATTGTTTTTTATCCCGCCATTAAGGCAGCCATACTCCAACTTCTTGGAAGGTGCATGCTATGTGTAACGTGTCATCCATACCAACGGCCAAACTGGCCTTCTCTTCTGAAAGTTGGTGATGGGATTTTACGTGTGCGCAAGATGTTATGCGTGCATTCACACACGGAACCTCGGTTTATAGTCTCATTCGAAGGACTGTATGGGAAATGGAGTCAGAACCAATGTTAACTCTGAGGGGAAAAATCCCCCTGTACCGAAACGGCCCGGTGGAGATTCAAACCCGCAACCCTTGGATTACGAGTCCGGCGCTCTACCAACTGAGCTATTCCGGCCCCACCACACATAATAATTATGAAGGAGAGGATGAGAAAAATTATCAGTTTATCACACTCCTAGTTTGATTCAAGCAAAAAACAATAGATTTATGTCAAACTTTTATGGTTTGGTATAGGCTGGTGCAGAAAAGTCACTTTACCTCAGACTGACTCCAGACACTGTGTGTTATCCGTAGCACAACGTCACCTGCCCTGACTTATCAAGAGGTTTATCAGCGGTGGTCACATTTTTGAAGATCAACTAATCCAACACAATGAACACAATGTCAGGGAGACAAAGAAGAATCAGGCAGGTGTGGAGGGGGCCGGAATAGCTCAGTGGTAGAGCACCGGACTCATAATCTTGATGATCTTGGAGTTGCGGGTTTGAATCTCTGCTGGGCTGTTTCAGTACAGGGTGATTTTTCCCTCAGAGTTTACATTGGATCTGACTCCATTTCCCATACAGTCCTTCGAATGAGACTATAAACCGAGGTTCCGTGTGTGAACACATGTGTAACATCTTGAACACTTGCATAATCCCATCACCAACTTTTGGAAGAGAAGGCCAGTTTGGCCGTTGGTATGGATGACACGTTACACATAGCATGCACCTTCCCTGAAGATGGAGTATGGCTGCCTTAATGGTGGGATAAGAAACGGTCATACACACAAAACTCCACTCTCTTTGTTGGGTAGATGGGATTAATCCTTACCTGTCTATACAGGGAGTTTACGCAGAAGAAGAAGAAGAAGAAGGCAGGAGGGGAGGTGGGAGGACAACAGCAGAGAATTGACAGGCCTGTCCTTCCCAACTCTCTGAGGATGGCAGAGAAATGCTGCATATGGATGGACATTGTGAGAAGGTCATCGATGGTACCTTACCAACCCATACCCTGTGTTATCAGATAGGCAAAGGCAAGCCAAGGCAAGGTGAGGCAAGGCAAGTGAGCATCTCTTCAGCTCCAGCGTGATCTAGCCTCACAGTTTAGAACAACAAACCGCTTTCAGTGGCATGCATGCAGTGTACACCAAAGTGCTCCATGGCAGCATCACGTGAAAACATGAGAGCTGATGGCAAACAGGTCATAACAGTATTGGGTCACTTTGTTCACAGGGCAAAGTCCAGGTGTTATTGGGTCACTTTGTTCACAGGGCAAAGTCCAGGTGTTATTAGGTCACTTTGTTCACAGGGAAGCTGATGGCAAACAGCTCATAACAGTATTGGGTCACTTTGTTCACAGGGCAAAGTCCAGGTGTTATTGGGTCACTTTGTTCACAGGGCAAAGTCCAGGTGTTATTAGGTCACTTTGTTCACAGGGAAGCTGATGGCAAACAGCTCATAACAGTATTGGGTCACTTTGTTCACAGGAATGTTGATGATGGCAAACAGGTCATAACAGTATTGGGTCACTTTGTTCACAGGGCAAAGTCCAGGTGGTATTGGGTCACTTTGTTCACAGGGAAGCTGATGGCAAACAGGTCATAACAGTATTGGGTCGCTTTGTTCACAGGGCAAAGTCCAGGTGTTATTGGGTCACTTTGTTCACAGGGCAAAGTCCAGGTGGTATTGGGTCACTTTGTTCCCAGGGCAAAGTCCAGGTGTTATTGGGTCACTTTGTTCCCAGGGCAAAGTCCAGGTGCTATTGGGTCACTTTGTTCACAGGGCAAAGTCCAGGTGTTATTGGGTCACTTTGTTCCCAGGGCAAAGTCCAGGTGTTATTGGGTCGCTTTGTTCCCAGGGCAAAGTCCAGGTGCTATTGGGTCGCTTTGTTCCCAGGGCAAAGTCTAGGTGTTATTGGATCACTTTGTTCACAGGGCAAAGTCCAGGTGTTATTGGGTCACTTTGTTCCCAGGGCAAAGTCCAGGTGCTATTGGGTCACTTTGTTCCCAGGGCAAAGTCTAGGTGTTATTGGGTCACTTTGTTCACAGGGCAAAGTCCAGGTGTTATTGGGTCACTTTGTTCCCAGGGCAAAGTCTAGGTGTTATTGGGTCACTTTGTTCCCAGGGCAAAGTCCAGGTGCTATTGGGTCTCTTTGTTCCCAGGGCAAAGTCCAGGTGTTATTGGGTCACTTTGTTCACAGGGCAAAGTCCAGGTGTTTGAACTGGAGGGACCAGCTGTCACCAAGATAGACGCTCGCAGAATGGGCCTGGAACCAGACGAACATGACAACATCCCCAAACAGATGAAGCGTCTGGCAGAACTGGATGCCAACAATGATGACCTCATGTTTCAGCTGGGTGAGAGGTCATTCTTTGAGGACCAGTGTCAGCAGAACTAAGCTCTCTTAATAATGGCTTCATGTTTTAGCTGAGCATCTTTTTTTTTCAAACCAGAATTAGATGCTTATAGATGTTCATAGTGCTGACATCTGCCACTATCCATTTTTTATCAAGACATATGTCCACTTTAAAATCTCAAGCAAATTGCTGTGCATGTAACATGTTCTTTGCATGGTTTCAAATGAAGATGACATCCTATGTAAAAGCTGTTTTTGTTATAGTCTATGTGAAGATTGAATATTTTGTAGAGTGTTCTATTTTGGTCAGTATGAGGACCAAATCCCATGTAGATGTTGCCTTGACTGAAAGATAGTTGACTGAAAGATGGTCCATTGAGTGAAAGATGGTCCATTGAGTGAAAGATGGTCCATTGAGTGAAAGATGGGTCATTGAGTGAAGGATGATCCGTTGACTGAAAGATGGTCCATTGAGTGAAAGATAGTCCATTGAGTGAAAGATGGTCCATTGACTGAAAGATGGTCCATTGAGTGAAAGATGGTCCATTGACTAAAGATGGTTCATCGACAAAAAGATGTCACATTAAATAAAAGATATTTCACAGATTGAGAGATATTGACTGAAAGATTGTCCATTGACTGAGTGAAAGATGGTCCATTGAGTAAAAGATGGGTCATTGACTGAGTGAAAGATGGCCCATTGAGTGAAAGATAGTCCATTGAGTGAAAGATGGTCCATTGAGTGAAAGATGGATCATTGACTGAGTGAAAGATGGTCCATTGAGTGAAAGATGGTCCATTGAGTAAAAGATGGTCCATTGACTGAAAGATGGGTCATTGAGTGAAAGATGGTCCATTGAGTAAAAGATGGTCCATCGACTGAAAGATGGGTCATTGAGTGAAAGATGGTCCATTGACTGAAAGATGGGTCACTGACTGAGTGAAAGATGGCCCATTGAGTGAAAGATGGTCCATTGAGTGAAAGATGGTCCATTGAGTGAAAGATGGTCCATTGAGTGAAAGGTGATCGACTGAGTAAAAGATGGTCCATTGAGTGAAAGATGGTCCATTGACTGAGTGGAAGATGGTCCATTGAGTGAAAGATGGTCCAGTGAGTGGAAGATGGTCCATTGAGTGAAAGATAGTCCAGTGAGTGAAAGATGGTCCATTGAGTGGAGGATGTTCCGCTGAGTGAGGGATGCTTTCTGTGGACTGAAAGATGGTGCAGTGAGTGAACGGCGCTGTGTTGCCTGCAGGCCCCCTGGCAGAGTCGGAGGTGCTGACGGAGAAGTTCAACCCAGTGCGCGGCGCCTTCTTCCCCAGCTTCTCCTTCTTCGGCACCCAGGTCTGGCCATGGTCTGGAATGCCTCTGTCTTCTCTGGTCCTCTGAGTGGAGAGGGTTCCAGGCCCGCGGGCTGGGAGGCAAATGAGATCGAATGGGGGGAAGGGAGCAAGATACAGGGACAGGGGGAGTAAGACAGAGGGACAGGCAGACAGAGAGGAAGGAGGGAAAGTGATCTGACTGAGCAGTTGATGTTCGGTACCCAAGGCTCAAGGTTTTAGGCTGAGTCTGCATCTTGCAGGCTGTCCTTATCACGCACACATTATTTTTGTGATGTATGTCAACTAGACTGATGCTGGTTCTGCTCTAAGTGCCCAGTTAATGCTGCAGTCACAGCACTGAAATTCCCACTGGACACCAGATTTTTACCATTTTTAATTAATTTTCCTTAAAAGCCTAAATTCCGACAATGACTTTATTTTTGTACAGTGAAATAGAGCTGTCTTTTATCTTCTTGATAATAAATGTTTTAAAAGTCAAACTAATTATTTTGTTGTTTGATTGAGTTGAAAATGACATACTTCAAACAAGGAGCACTGATTCAGTGCTTAAAGATGCCAACAGGTTGATTGCTTTCTCTTCAAATTAACCAGTCAAATCAACCACCGGTTAAAAATTCTCCAGGAAATTTGGTCATATTTATTTTTTAGAAAACCGTCGCTATCAACCGTAGAGGAACAAAAGTGAACTTCATAAGGCTTAAATTTCCCTACAAATATCAGGTGCCCCAGTGGCTCAGTGGTTAGAGTGCGAATCATTAAGTGGAAAATGAGCATGTCCAGAGGGTCATGGGTTCGAATCCCAGCCATGGCTCATCCTAAGATGGGAAAAAAAGGGGCAGCAGAGGGACATCCGGAGTCATGAACCGAGTGTGGCCCAACCCCCCTAGAGTGTCAGGAGATAAGGGCCGAAACACTTGCTTGAAGGGGGCTTCTCTTCTGAGGACTCGCTGCTGCCACGCTCTCCACAAGTTTCTTTCTACTCTACTCTTGCGACGTGCCCTGAGTGACAGATCGCTTGCCGCCGGTATTTTCGCCCCACTTAGCCAAGAAGTAAGTCGGGCGCTGTGATCATTCTCGCGGCGTGCTGCAAAAAAATGATTCTTACTAACAGACCAACATAAAAGTGGTGACAAGAGGGGGATGGGTGGTAGTGTTGGGGGTAGGGGTAAAGAAGGAGGCTGAGAGAGTGAAGGTGAAAGGAGGAGGGGGAGAGTGTGGGTAGGGAGGAGGGGGAGGGTGTGTGGAGACTGAAGATGGGGGTGGGAAGAGAGGGAGGGGTCAGAGCTGGCTTGAAGTGTTGGAGGGGTGTGTGTGTGAAAAGGGAAGTGCATGTATCAAACAAATCAGGAGCCAGCCTAATCCAGCAGAGAGACACACAAAGAAGACATGCACAATGAAATGTAGACTGGCAAAGATACAAGAGAGATGCAGTGAGAAAGGAAAAAGAGTTTTGCTTATGAGCTGTGCTTCCTTTGTTAAAGCACGAATGAGTTCTGTTCCCACTCCACCCCACCTTCACTCGCATCCCTCCCACCCTCCTGCCTTCCATTCCTTCACCCTCTCCCCTTCATTATCCACTTTTTGGTTAGTCACTTACCTCCCCTGACCAAGGAGAAGTGCTGCTGTGGACCCCCAACCCTTCTGCTGTTGATCCTTCGCCCCTCTCCCTCTGTCCTAGGACATGTCAGTTGTAGACATCCCTTGGGGGCTTCCGTTGATCCTTCGCCCCTCTCCCTCTGTCCTAGGACATGTCAGTTGTAGACATCCCTTGGGGGCCAGAATAGCTCAGGTGGTAGAGCGCTGGACTCATAATCCAAGGGTTGCGGGTTTGAATCTCCGACGGGCCATTTCGGTACAGGCGATTTTTCCCTCGGAGTTGACATTAGTTCTGACTCCATTTCCCATACAGTCCTTCGAATGAGACTATAAACTGAGGTTCTGTGTGTGAAGGCACACACAACATCTTGCACACACATAAACTCCCATCACCAACTTTCGGAAGAGAAGGCCAGTTTGGCCGTTGGTATGGATGACATGTTACACATAACATGCACCTTCCCTGAAGATGGAGTATGGCTGCCTTAATGGTGGGATAAAAAAATGGTCGTACACACAAAACTCCACTTCCTTTGTTGGGTAGATGGGATTAATCCTTGCCTGTCCATATAGGGAGTGTCCGCAGGAGTATCAGCCTGCGTACGCAGAAGAAGAAGAAGACATCCCTTGTTCCCCCTTTCTCCTTCACCCCTTTCCCATCAAATTGATTTCAGCATGGTCATCTCTCTCTGTATTTTTCTTTCTCTCTCCCATCAAATTGATTTCAGCATGGTCATCTCTCTCTGTATTTTCCTTTCTCTCTCTCCCATCAAGTTGATTTCAGCATGGTCATCTCTCTCTGTATTTTCCTTTCTCTCTCCCATCAAATTGATTTCAGCATGGTCATCTCTCTCTGTATTTTCCTTTCTCTCTCTCCCATCAAATTGATTTCAGCATGGTCATCTCTCTCTGTATTTTCCTTTCTCTCTCTCCCATCAAATTGATTTCAGCATGGTCATCTCTCTCTGTATTTTTCTTTCTCTCTCCCATCAAATTGATTTCAGCATGGTCATCTCTCTCTGTATTTTCCTTTCTCTCTCTCCCATCAAATTGATTTCAGCATGGTCATCTCTCTCTGTATTTTCTTTCTCTCTCCCATCAAATTGATTTCAGCATGGTCATCTCTCTCTGTATTTTCCTTTCTCTCTCTCCCATCAAATTGATTTCAGCATGGTCATCTCTGTCTGTATTTTCCTTTCTCTCTCTCCCATCAAATTGATTTCAGCATGGTCATCTCTCTCTGTATTTTCCTTTCTCTCTCTCCCATCAAATTGATTTCAGCATGGTCATCTCTCTCTGTATTTTTCTTTCTCTCTCCCATCAAATTGATTTCAGCATGGTCATCTCTCTCTGTATTTTCCTTTCTCTCTCTCCCATCAAATTGATTTCAGCATGGTCATCTCTCTCTGTATTTTCCTTTCTCTCTCTCCCATCACATTGATTTCAGCATGGTCATCTCTCTCTGTATTTTCCTTTCTCTCTCTCCCATCAAATTGATTTCAGCATGGTCATCTCTCTCTGTATTTTCCTTTCTCTCTCCCATCAAATTGATTTCAGCATGGTCATCTCTCTCTGTATTTTTCTTTCTCTCTCTCCCATCAAATTGATTTCAGCATGGTCATATCTCTCAGTATTTTCCTTTCTCTCTCTCCCATCAAATTGATTTCAGCATGGTCATCTCTCTCTGTATTTTCCTTTCTCTCTCTCCCATCAAATTGATTTCAGCATGGTCATCTCTCTCTGTATTTTTTTTTCTCTCTCCCATCAAATTGATTTCAGCATGGTCATCTCTCTCTGTATTTTCCTTTCTCTCTCTCCCATCAAATTGATTTCAGCATGGTCATCTCTGTCTGTATTTTCCTTTCTCTCTCTCCCATCACATTGATTTCAGCATGGTCATCTCTCTCTGTATTTTCCTTTCTCTCTCTCCCATCAAATTGATTTCAGCATGGTCATCTCTCTCTGTATTTTCCTTTCTCTCTCTCCCATCAAATTGATTTCAGCATGGTCATCTCTGTCTGTATTTTCCTTTCTCTCTCTCCCATCAAATTGATTTCAGCATGGTCATCTCTGTCTGTATTTTCCTTTTTCTCTCTCCCATCAAATTGATTTCAGCATGGTCATCTCTCTCTGTATTTTCCTTTCTCTCTCTCCCATCAAATTGATTTCAGCATGGTCATCTCTTTCTGTATTTTCCTTTCTCTCTCTCCCATCAAATTGATTCCAGCATGGTCATCTCTCTCTGTATTTTCCTTTCTCTCTCTCCCATCAAATTGATTTCAGCATGGTCATCTCTCTGTATTTTCCTTTCTCTCTCTCCCATCAAATTGATTTCAGCATGGTCATCTCTCTCTGTATTTTCCTTTCTCTCTCTCCCATCACATTGATTTCAGCATGGTCATCTCTGTCTGTATTTTCCTTTCTCTCTCTCCCATCACATTGATTTCAGCATGGTCATCTCTGTCTGTATTTTCCTTTCTCTCTCTCCCATCACATTGATTTCAGCATGGTCATCTCTCTCTGTATTTTCCTTTCTCTCTCTCCCATTAAATTGATTTCAGCATGGTCATCTCTCTCTGTATTTTCCTTTCTCTCTCCCATCAAATTGATTTCAGCATGGTCATCTCTCTCTGTATTTTTCTTTCTCTCTCTCCCATCAAATTGATTTCAGCATGGTCATCTCTCTCTGTATTTTCCTTTCTCTCTCCCATCAAATTGATTTCAGCATGGTCATCTCTCTCTGTATTTTTCTTTCTCTCTCTCCCATCAAATTGATTTCAGCATGGTCATCTCTCTCTGTATTTTTTTTTCTCTCTCCCATCAAATTGATTTCAGCATGGTCATCTCTCTCTGTATTTTCCTTTCTCTCTCTCCCATCAAATTGATTTCAGCATGGTCATCTCTCTGTATTTTCCTTTCTCTCTCTCCCATCAAATTGATTTCAGCATGGTCATCTCTCTCTGTATTTTCCTTTCTCTCTCTCCCATCAAATTGATTTCAGCATGGTCATCTCTCTCTGTATTTTCCTTTCTCTCTCTCCCATCACATTGATTTCAGCATGGTCATCTCTCTCTGTATTTTCCTTTCTCTCTCTCCCATCAAATTGATTTCAGCATGGTCATCTCTGTATTTTCCTTTCTCTCTCTCCCATCACATTGATTTCAGCATGGTCATCTCTCTCTGTATTTTCCTTTCTCTCTCCCATCACATTGATTTCAGCATGGTCATCTCTTTCTGTATTTTCCTTTCTCTCTCTCCCATCACATTGATTTCAGCATGGTCATCTCTGTATTTTCCTTTCTCTCTCTCCCATCACATTGATTTCAGCATGGTCATCTCTGTCTGTATTTTCCTTTCTCTCTCTCCCATCACATTGATTTCAGCATGGTCATCTCTCTCTGTATTTTCCTTTCTCTCTCTCCCATCACATTGATTTCAGCATGGTCATCTCTCTCTGTATTTTCCTTTCTCTCTCTCCCATCAAATTGATTTCAGCATGGTCATCTCTTTCTGTATTTTCCTTTCTCTCTCCCATCAAATTGATTTCAGCATGGTCATCTCTTTCTGTATTTTCCTTTCTCTCTCCCATCACATTGATTTCAGCATGGTCATCTCTCTCTGTATTTTCCTTTCTCTCTCCCATGACATTAATTTCTTCTCCTGAAACCCCATTTTCCCACCCCTTTCCTCCTCTCTTAACATGCTTGTCCCATCAGCATGCTTCAGCATCACTTAAAATGAACAAAATTGAAGGCTACAGATGTTTGCGTTGTGTTTGTCTGCATGGTAATAACATTGATGACATCAGCAGACACTGCAATTAGCATTATGTGTCTGTCAGCACGTGGTGTGCAGCGTGCTGGAAAACGGGGACATCATGAAGGTCAACCTGGAGTCACTGTCCGTCGACCCCGATACATCGGGAGGGGAGGTCACCTACCCTGACGTCCCGCTGATCTACAACGCCAACATCTATGTAAGTCTGTAGCACCACTAGTTCAGCAGCTCATGCTGATGATGTGAAGATGTGGAGGTGTTCATGATGGAGCTTTTGACAGCTGGGGACCTCATAGTTGTTTGCAATCAGTCCTGAGCAACTGGGTAGAGGTAATGCAGTTTGTTCTGTCCATTATGTTGTTCCTCCATGACCTCCTTGGTATGCCTGCTATAAAGACTGAAGTTTAAAAGGCTGTATGCCATAACAATGGAGATGAATGAACAAATGAATGAATACATGAATGAAGGAAAGAATGATTAAATGAAGGGAGACATGAATGAGTATTTGTGAATTTGAAGAAATACTTTGAACCTGTTATTGTATGTGTCATATTTTTTTTATATTTGAACTCACCAGAAGTTCTAGCTTATTGATGTTCAAATATTGATGGTTTCTGTTATTTTTTATTTGCAAAGAAATGTTTGATTATTAAAGAAGAAAGAAGAAAAGAGTAAATGAAAAGTGTAGATTTGTATTGAGTGGACAGAATGATGGGCTGAATAGATCGTAACACCTCTTTCCTGTTTCTCATGACTGAGTAGAAAAAAGGTGGAGATTGTTGACTGCCCGAGAGTGTGTCTCAGAAATATATGACCTGTGGTAACCGGAACATACCGATACCAGAACCATATTCTTTTCTCACTTTTCTTATTCTCCTGAGTGCTTAACTCATTTGGACATGGTTGATTGGAAAGACATTGAAAAGTCAATCTGAGTTATCCTCCTTGCCACTAGAGAAGTGAGATTTAGTCCACCAAACACATCTTGATTGTATATGTGTGTGTGTGTGTGTGTGTGTGTGTGTGTGTGTGTGTGTGTGTGTGTGTGTTTTGTAGATGATTTTGCGTGTTTTTTTGGGTTTTTTTTTTTTTGCGACAAGAGTTTTTTCCCATGTATGATGATAGACCAAAGCGCTATGTGTGATTGACTTGGCTCTGTTGAAACAAAAATAAAAACTGAATCATAAGTATCTTTTACAGTAGACAAAGCTACTGCATATCAATTCAAAACATGTTACAGCTGGCTTCATATGCCTCCAGTGGCAAATGTGGCTGCACAGCACCATTTTTTCATACTTACTTGGTATGAATAATACTCTAGTCAATCAGGATGCCCCTAAGAATATTTGAAAGAGAAGGGAGACAAACACTACCTCAAAAGAGCTTGAACTCTCAGCATTCTTCCCCCTGAATTACTCCTATTTCCAATCGTGAACTCTGCATCAGTTTCTGTTCTTTCCATGGTGCATGACCACGCTCTTTTCCATATCAGAACATTTAGACATGTGCACTGAAACAGAATGCAGTATTACTATGAACAAGCCAAATACAAATAAATATGGAACAATGTGCATAGTAATGGTTAATTAAGACACAGTTTGAAACAGACAAGCGAATTTTCAGCAAACCGTATGTTTTCAGAAGTCACAAGCAATAGATTTGAAAAAGCATCAGGCATGTGTTCAACAACTTTCGCCACAACAGAATATTGAGGCCTGTGATTGCCGAGAGTGAAGGTTGTGAATTTAGTAGAGCACAGCATAGATCCTTATTATTATAACTGTTATTGTCATCATTCTTATTCTTACTGTCATTATTGCTGTGTTGTTGTTATGATTACTTTCATTTGTTATCATTATTATGACTGTTGCAGTTGTTGTTGATGTGATTACCCCTTGATCTACAGGATGAAAACCACGGAGTGAACCTGATTGGTCAGAACCTGGAGGCAGAGTTGTTCCGCCAGCACCAGAATCCCATCATGCACCTGGGCTATGTGGACAACATCAGTCGTATGGTCAGCGTTGATGACAATGGTTACATCAACATCTGGCACTACGAACCGTCAGTTGATTACTCTCTTCTGTGTTTGTGTGCTTGTGAGTGTGTGTGCAAGCGTGTGTGTGTGTGTTGTGTGTTGTGTGTGTGTGTGTGTGTGTGTGTGTGTTTGTTGTGTGTGTGTGTGTGTGTGTGTGTGTGTGTGTGTGTGTTTGTGTGTTGTGTGTGTGTAATTGTGTGTGTGTAACTGAGTATGTATGGGTGTGTGTTTGTGTGTTGTGTGTGTGTGTGTGTGTAACTGAGTATGTATGGGTGTGTGTTTGTGTGTGTGTAATCATGTGTATATGGTTGCAAAGATCTGATAAGAAAGAAAGAAGGGAGGGCGAGTGAGTTTTGTTTTAATTAGTTTCATATTTCAGTGTTTCCCCGAAGATGGAGTATGGCTGCCTTAATGGCGGGATAAAAAACGGTCATACACACAAA
Source organism: Conus canariensis (assembly GCA_033310375.1). NCBI lineage: Eukaryota > Metazoa > Mollusca > Gastropoda > Neogastropoda > Conidae > Conus > Conus canariensis. Next base: position 2,494,345 of record CM065732.1, on the reverse strand, counting down.
ACTCCACTGCCTGTCTATACAGGCAGTGACCGCAGGAGTATCAGCCTGCATACACTGAAAGAAAGAAAGAAAGAAATCTGTTAGTGTTCAGTTTGATATTTCAGGCTTGTTTTAATATCTTATATGTGTTATTTTTGTGTTGAGAAGTTTTACGCATTAGTCCTTACTTTTACACATCGGTCCTCAGGTTGACATGGTCTGATTTGTCTGTCTTGTTTCAACAAGTTTTGCATCTTGGTTTTGCATTAAAAAGTTTTATTCGTCAGTCTCTGTACTGACTTGTTCTGAGATCTTTTGTATGAACAAGCTTCATTTGTTGGTTTTGTGTCAAAAAGTTTTATTCGTCAGTCTCTGTACTGACTTGTTCTGAGATCTTTTGTATGAACAAGTTTCATTTGTTGGTTTTGTGGCGAAAAGTTTCGTCCATCCATCTTTGTTCTGGCCTGTTTTGATTTTTCAAGCGTGTTCAACTAGCTTTGTGTTTTTCATGATTACGAGTCGTATCTCCTAGTCTTTGTGTTGACCTGTTTTGATATGTCCAGCTAGTTTCAGCAAGTCTTCTATGTTAGAGCTGTGTTGCTGTACACATGTTTCAACAAGTCTTGTATATGAGAGTTGCGATGCTGTACACATGTTTCAACAAGTCTGTATGGAGAGTTGAGTAACATGTTCACATGTCTTGTATGTGAGTTGTGATGCTGTACACATGTTTCAACAAGTCTTGCATGTGAAAGTTGTGTTGCTGTACACATGTTTCAACAAGTGTTCTATGTGACAGTTGTGATGCTGTACACATCTTTATTAGAGCAGGCTACAGTCAAATGGTTGGCATGTTTACCAGTGGAGCTGTTGTTGTTGTTGTCGTACCCTGGCTTAAAGTCTCCAGGGATCATCCTAACAGCCAAAGCACTTGAACACTATGGTACAAATGCATCAGTTAGGGATGAGAACATTACGTGTGTGACCATTTTTCATTACTCTGCCACATGGGCAGCCACACTCCGACTTCAGGGGATTCAGGAGACTGATAGTGTTATGCTAGGAGCTTATCACAACTGAAGACAATCCGCGCATAACTATGCAGAGTATAGCAACATTTTGATGTGGCCTTGGTGTTCTAGTCTCTGCCAGTTGGGTCTGACACAACCCTAAGCCAAGGCGGGTGCCAGTGGACCTGACAGTCATGAGACTGAACCAATTGTGGGACTGAATTTTGTATTGGCTTGAAAACCCTCTCCGTTTTTGGCTTGAAAACCCTCTGTGTTTTTGGCTTGAAAACCCTCTCTGTTTACCGAGTAGTAAAGGAATACCTGATTCAGTTCAGAGAAGGTGGAAGGGGGAGGAAGGAGAAGGAGAAGCCTCACCTTCCATCAGGCTGTACAAAAACACAGCGAAACTCTCGCACTTCACTGCCTCTTTGGCCATAAGGCTATGGGAGTTTAATATTTTTGATGTAACCTATATGTTGACCTGTTTTGAAACACACAGGTCTGCAATTCCCCTCAAGAGTAGAACTTCTGTGAATGTTCTTGTAGTGTGGCCTTGGTGTTTGTGTTCTTGTAGTGTGGCCTTGTTGTCTGTGTTCTTGTAGTCTGGCCCTGGTGTTTGTGTTCTTGTAGTGTGGCCCTGGTGTTTGTGTTCTTGTAGTGTGGCCTTGTTGTTTGTGTTCTTGTAGTGTGGCCTTGTTGTTTGTGTTCTTGTAGTGTGCCCTGGTGTTTGTGTTCTTGTAGTGTGGCCCTGGTGTTTGTGTTCTTGTAGTGTGGCCCTGGTGTTTGTGTTCTTGTAGTGTGGCCCTGGTGTTTGTGTTCTTGTAGTGTGGCCTTGTTGTTCGTGTTCTTGTAGTGTGGCCTTGTTGTTTGTGTTCTTGTAGTGTGGCCTTGTTGTTTGTGTTCTTGTAGTGTGGCCTTGTTGTTTGTGTTCTTGTAGTGTGGCCCTGGTGTTTGTGTTCTTGTAGTGTGGCCTTGTTGTTTGTGTTCTTGTAGTGTGGCCTTGTTGTTCGTGTTCTTGTAGAGTGGCCCTGTTGTTTGTGTTCTTGTAGTGTGGCCTTGTTGTTTGTGTTCTTGTAGTGTGGCCCTGGTGTTTGTGACACCTCTGCTTGGTCTGCAGGACATATATTTCAGGGTTTGGATATTTCATCCCCGAGAAGAAGTACAAGGTGGATTTCAGCAAGAAAATGTACACCCCTGCCAACACGGACAAACCCAAGGTGGGTGGATGTGACATGGAAAGGTCAAGGTTTGTGAGGAAGATGAACTAATGCAGTGGAACCTCTCTACAGTGACCTTGTACATGTCACACAAACTCAGTCTTTGTCAGGAGAGGTCTCTAAAGGGAGGACAACTGGCCAGCAGTTCACTAACGGTGCATCATAATATGACAGTCATGTTGATACAGGGAAGAACGACAAAATCTGCATTCTGAACACCCCTCACAAGGGTTAAAAGTTATGCTGCATCATTAAAAAGAAAAGTTTTTTTCAGTCTGATGGGATCACATTCATCAGAAATTTTTGTTTAAAAAGCTGAAGTGACTGCAGGAGGTCAGGGAGGGTTTCAAGTATGGAAAGAATGGTGTTGTTGAGAGATCATGCTGATCGTTTGTTTCAAGAATTTAGCACCAAAAAAATGGTTGATATGGTTGCTAGTTGGAATGAGATGGTGTTGAAAATAATGTGACAGTGTGATAGGAACGATCCATGACTGAGTTGTTGGTTGTTGTGAGGAAGAGTCAATGTAAAGCAGGGCTGTAAATGTAAGTTCCACTGTAACAATGAATGCTGCAGAAAAGTGTGTTTGTGCGACCCTTTATACTCTAACATTCTGTTGTGTGACAGTCAGTTGTGAAGAAACATTGTCGCAACAGACTTTTATTTTTCACAGTGACACTCTCTGTTATCAACATACTTGTAATAAAAGAAGTTATCTCTGTTGATATCTTTGCTTGTTAATATTTGATTGTCAGTGTGATTATGAATGTGGAAGAAAATCTCTGTGTAAACCTTTATCTGTCAATTTTGTTTTCCGTCGTTAGTGCAATAGCGAATGCTCAAGAAATTGTCACCAATCATTTAGTCATGTTGACTAATGTTCTTTTGTCATTTCAGTGATGAATATTGAAAAAAAAAAAGTTTATGTTTGTAAATTACATGCCAACAGTTTGTTGTCAATGTGATAATGAATGGTGAAGAAATTGTCCGGTGCATGTTCCTTTACATGCGTACATTCTGTTGGTGATGTTCATTTACACACAGCGTCAAGTTCCATGTGTGTTTGGCAGACAGAGCGGTGCGTATTTCTGTGTGAGGTGAAGTGTGGTGACTGTGTGGCAGGTGATTTTCACGGACAGTGCCAAGAACAACACGAAGTCACAGGCCCAGATTGCCAAGGAGAGGAACAGAGGTAATCGCCTGCATCATGCAGTGATCACTGCCTGGATCAGTACACTGCTGCATCAAACACACACACACACACACACGCACGCATGCGCACGAACGCACGCATGCATGTACGCATGCATGCACGCACTCACGCATGCACACACACGCACGCACGCATGCACACACACATGCACGCACACATGCACGCATGCATGCACCCCCCCCCCCCCACACACACGCACACACATACACACTCGCACACACACACACACACACACACACACACACACACACACACACACACACACACACACACACACACACCCACACATACATACACACACACACTCATACACACACTTACATACACACTCATACACACACTCATACACCTACCCACACACACACACACACACACCACACACACTCATACACACACACATACACACATACACATGAAAACGTTTGGCAGTGTACAGATGCAGTGTAGTAACGCTGCATGAGCTCCTTGTACTGTGACAGTTCAGTGTGTAATGGTTTTGTGTAACAGCGTTGCACAGGTTTTGTGTATTGTGACCATTTAGAATGTGACAGTGTAACGCTTTAGTGCTATATGGGTTGTTTGTGCTGTGACCCTTTAGAATGTAACAATGTAGCGCTTTAGTGCTGTATGGGTTGTTTGTACCGTGACCCTTTAGAATGTGACAGTGTAGCGCTTTAGTGCTGTATGGGTTGTTTGTGCTGTGACAGTTCAGTGTGTAATGGTTTTGTGTAACAGTGCTGCACAGGTTGTTTGTACTGTGACCCTTTAGAATGTGACAGTGTAGCGCTTTAGTGCTGTATGGGTTGTTTGCACTGTGACCCTTTAGAATGTGACAATGTAGCGCTTTAGTGCTGTATGGGTTGTTTGCACTGTGACCCTTTAGAATGTGACAATGTAGTGCTTTAGTGCTGTATGGGTTGTTTGTACTGTGACCCTTTAGAATGTGACAATGTAGCGCTTTAGTGCTGTATGGGTTGTTTGTACTGTGATACTGTAGAATGTGACAATGTAGCGCTTTAGTGCTGTATGGGTTGTTTGTACTGTGACACTGTAGAATGTAACAATGTAGCACTGTATGGGTTGTTTGTACTGTGACACTGTAGAATGTAACAATGTAGTGCTTTAGTGCTGTATGGGTTATTTGTACTGTGACACTGTAGAATGTAATAATGTAGCGCTTTAGTGCTGTATGGGTTGTTTGTACTGTGACACTGTAGAATGTAACAATGTAGCACTGTATGGGTTGTTTGTACTGTGACACTGTAGAATGTGACAATGTAGTGCTTTAGTGCTGTATGGGTTGTTTGTACTGTGACACTGTAGAATGTAACAATGTAGCACTGTATGGGTTGTTTGTACTGTGACACTGTAGAATGTGACAATGTAGCGCTTTAGTGCTGTATGGGTTGTTTGTACTGTGACACTGTAGAATGTAATAATGTAGTGCTTTAGTGCTGTATGGGTTGCTTGTACTGTGATAGAATGTAGCGCTTTAGTGCTGTATGGGTTGTTTGTGTCGTGACACTGTAGAATGTAATAATGTAGCGTTTTAGTGCTGTATGGGTTGTTTGTGCCGTGACAGTGTAGAGGTAAGGTTGTACAGTGCTGTGACACTGCATGGGTTCTTTTTTGTTTTTTTTTGCTGTCATATCTTCTGTGCCACCACAGCGGCACCGCACCCATGCCGCTCGTCCCAACCCCCTGTCCATCGGCAGGACACCATCTACTGAATCCCTAACTGATGACAATAGTTGCTTAGTTGCAGAGCTGGCATGAATAAGCTCTCTCTCTGGAGGGCACCGCCGCATCCGTCCAACGACAGCACCCATGAATTCACCGATACTGGGGACCCAGATGGAATCAAACCAAGGCTAAAGATGTGGAGAGTACATTTAATACTGAGGTCACCACGACAGCAGGACATGAAGGGCTGCAGAATTTGAGACTTTCTTTTTTAATGCTGTTCGATAAGAATGAGGATGATGAAGATGATGCTATGGATTTCCATTCTGGTTTGAGACTGCATGACAGGGTTGTACTCTGCACTAACTGTCATAGTATATCCCAGCGTCAACCAAGCCTGAGGAATACAGACACCTGCAGTGTTGGTCAGGAAATTTGAGCAACACTCTCAGAGACTCATCCATTAAGTGGATAAAACTCGACTGTGTGGTCCCAGTCTTCCCAACTGAGCCCCGTAGCAAAACTCACCTCTGGGTAGGAACCGGTCAGGGCAGAAAAATTCCACATGACTCTGATAGGAATAGAACTCATGACTTCTCAGCTGGGAGTCCACTACCCTAACCACTTCACCACGGTGGCTGGTCTGCATGGGTTCTTTGTGCTGTGTCAGTTAGAAGTGTGATGGTGTAGTGTTCTGTGTGGTTTCTTTGTGAACAGTTAGAAGTGTGATGGTGTAGTGTTCTGTGTGGTTTCTTTGTGAACAGTTAGAAGTGTGATGGTGTAGTGTTCTGTGTGGTTTCTTTGTGAACTGTTAGAAGTGTGATGGTGTAGTGTTCTGCGTGGTTTCTTTGTGAACAGTTAGAAGTGTGATGGTGTAGTGTTCTGTGTGGTTTCTTTGTGAACAGTTAGAAGTGTGATGGTGTAGTGTTCTAGGGCTGTGTGGTTTCTTTATGAACAGTTAGAAGTGTGATGGTGTAGTGTTCTAGTGCTGTGTGGTTTCTTTGTGTTTCTTTCTTTCTTTCTTTCTGCGTACGCAGGCTGATACTCCTGCGGACACTGCCTGTATAGACAGGCAGTGGAGTTTTGTGTGTATGACCGTTTTTTATCCTGCCATTAAGGCAGCCGTACTCCATCTTCGGGGAAGGTGCATGCTATGTGTAAACATGTCATCCATACCAACGGCCAAACTGGCCTTCTCTTCCAAAAGTTGGTGATGGGATTTTACGTGTGTGCAAGATGTTCACACACGGAACCTTGGTTTATTGTCTCATTCGAAGGACTGTATGGGGAATAGAGTCAGAACCAATGTCAACTCCGAGGGAAAAATCCCCCTGTACCGAAATTCGAATCGTAACCCCAGGATCATGAGTCCGGCGCTCTACCAAGTGAGCTATTCTGGCCCCCATTTCTTTGTGTTTGGACAGTTCAGAACCAGCTGAACAACAGGAACAGTTAGAAGTGTGATGGTGTAGTGTTCTAGCGCTGCGTGGTTTCTTTGTGATGGTGTAGTGTTCTAGCGCTGCGTGGTTTCTTTGTGATGGTGTAGTGTTCTAGTGCTGCGTGGTTTCTTTGTGATGGTGTAGTGTTCTAGTGCTGCGTGGTTTCTTTGTGATGGTGTAGTGTTCTAGCGCTGCGTGGTTTCTTTGTATTTTGACAGTTCAGAACCAGCTGGACAACATGAACCTTGGTGACCCCTGGCATGAGGAGGCTGTCCCTGACAGGAGTCTGGTGGTCAGTAGCCTGTGTGTGTGTGTGTGTGTTGTGGTGTTGTGGGTGTGTGTGTGTGTATGTGTGTGTGTGTGTGTGTGTGTGTGTGTGTGTGTGTGTGTGTGTGTGTGTGTGTACCTCTTGAGTGTGTGCATGTGCATTGATTTTATGGGTGTTAGAGAGAGAGAGAGAGAGAGAAGAGAGAGAGAGAGAGAGAAACTCTGAACTCTGAAATTTTTAATTGAAAGGCCACCGACTTGCATACAATGGGTACACATTTGCTGAGAATAAAATAATAAATGAGTACGGGTCATCAACGAAAGGAAGTAACTTGTTTTCAGAAACACACAAGCAAACGATTGCAAGGGGAAATAATTCAAGGAAACAAACCAAGATAAACAGAAGTATTTTCACTTGCGTTTGAAACCAATCACAACACATACTCATGTATCTAGTTCCATTCATAAGTTCCTCAGAGAGAGAGAGAGAGAGAGAGAGAGAGAGAGAGAGAGAGAGAGAGAGAGAGGGTGTTTATTAAGAGAGACAGAGAGAGGGAGAGACAGTGCATGTGTGTGCCTGTGTGAGTATGTGATATTTGTGTGTGTGAGCGTGTGTGTACTTGCATGTACATGTATATTGTGTGAAATAAACTTTTAGGATTCATTTTTGCAGTTTACTTTTCCATGTGTGTGAAGAAGTGTACAAATAGACATGCACTTTGATATTTATGTTCTCAGTGACACACACACACACACACACACACACACACACACACACACACACACACACAGAGTCTCTCTCTCTCTTCTGTCTCTCTTTCTCCTTGATAGTGCATCTTGAAACCAACTGTCTGTTTCTATCACCAAATCTTATTTTATATTTCTTTTGTTTATATAACCATTTATTTGTTTATGCATTTTTTTATGAGTCCCCCCCCCCCGAAATTTGTATCTTAATGTTTTCCATTTTGCATGAAGTTCTCATGAAATTTCAAAATATGTGTAGTTTTAGATTATCTACACATGTATTCATGCTTGATAAGGTTATGTTGCCATAGATCATACGAGTATATATTTATTCCTAATAAGTTGTTTGCAGTTGCAAAGCGAGAGGACTGCAGGCGGAAATCTAAACAAATCTTGAATAAATGTTAGCGAACCGCCCAGAGAACGTGGACAAACGAGTCACAAGACGAAACACAAACGCGTTTCGACCTCTTAGGTCTTCATCAGGTGAGACATAAACGAATAAAACAACGAAAATTCACTTAGCTTTGATCACTTCAGATCACTTCACAGGGTTCAGCGCAAGGAAGAAGGCGTTGAATCATTCAACGCCTTCTTCCTTGCGCTGAACCCTGTTCCTGAACCATGAACGCTTCAGATCACTTCACAGGGTTCAGCGCAAGGAAGAAGGCGTTGAATGATTCAACGCCTTCTTCCTTGCGCTGAACCCTGTGAAGTGATCTGAAGCGATCAAAGCTAAGTGAATTTTCGTTGTTTTATTCGTTTATGTCTCACCTGATGAAGACCTAAGAGGTCGAAACGCGTTGTGTTTCGTCTTGTGACTCGTTTATCCACGTTCTCTGGGTGGTTTGCTAACATTTATTCAAGTTGTTTGCAATCATCTATTTTGTAGTTTTTCTTGAATTATCTTTGTATGTGTTCCTCCTTTCCCCCTTATTAAATATGCTTTAGGCAAATTGTGCAGATTTTTTTTTTTTCCTGTTGTAGGGCGAGATCATTGTATACCAAATTGCTGATCAGATGTTTGTCTTCTAGCAGACCTCAGTGTACGCTCCCAAATTGCTGATCAGATGTTTGTCTTCTAGCAGACCTCAGTGTACGCTCCCAAATTGCTGATCAGATGTTTGTCTTCTACGCAGACCTCAGTGTACTCCCAAATGCTGATCAGATGTTGTCTTCTACGCAGACCTCAGTGTAGCTCCCAAATTGCTGATCAGATGTTTGTCTTCTACGCAGACCTCAGTGTACGCTCCCAAATTGCTGATCAGATGTTTGTCTTCTACGCAGACCTCAGTGTACGCTCCCAAATTGCTGATCAGATGTTTGTCTTCTACGCAGACCTCAGTGTAGCTCCAATTGCTGATCAGATGTTTGTCTTCTACGCAGACCTCAGTGTACGCAGACCTCAGTGTACGCTCCCAAATTGCTGATCAGATGTTTGTCTTCTACGCAGACCTCAGTGTATGCTCCCAAATTGCTGATCAGATGTTTGTCTTCTACGCAGACCTCAGTGTATGCTCCCAAATTGCTGATCAGATGTTTGTCTTCTATGCAGACCTCAGTGTACGCTCCCAAGGGAGGGGTGAAGGACTCGGGGGCCATGTTTAACATTGTACTGCGCCATGAGAACACACAGCAGCTCTCTACCTACCTCACCCGCATGTACAAACCTGTCAAGGCAAGTGTGTCATGTATAGTATCACCTGACTCATGTACAAACCCGTCAAGGCAAGTGTGTCATTTATAGTATAACCTGACTCATGTACACATCTGTCAAGGTAAGTGTGTCATTTATAGTATAACCTGACTCATGTACAAATCTGTCAAGGTAAGTGTGTCATTTATAGTATAACCTGACTCATGTACAAATCTGTCAAGGTAAGTGTGTCATTTATAGTATCACCTGACTCATGTATAATCCTGTCAAAGTAAGTACATCATTTACAGTCTCACTTGACACGTGTAAAGCTGTCAAGGTAAGTATGTCATTTACAGTATCACCTGACTCATGTACAAACCCATCAAGGCAAGTGTGTCTTTGATAGTATCACCGGACTCATGTACAAATCTGTCATGGGAAATGTCTTTGATAGTATCACCTGACACAAGTCTATTCTTGTCGAGGTAAGTGTGTCATTTATAGTATCACCTGACACATGTATTAACCTGTCAAGGTAAGTGTGTCATTTATAGTATTACCTGACACAAGTCTGTTCTTGTCAAGGTAGGTGTGTCATTTAAAGAGTACCTGACATGCAAATGAACCTGTCAAGGTAAGTGTGTCATTTACAGTATATCATCTTGCATGTATATCAACTTGCCAAGGTAAGTGTGTCATGTGCACTACCACCTAACACCTGTATAAACATGTCAAGGTACATATGTTATTTACAATGAAATCTGACAAATGTGTAAACATGTCAAGGTAAGTGTGTCATGTTTTAACCTCTTCCCTGCTTGCTCCGTGTCTATTACGGGGTCGTTTCCGTGATCCTGTATGCCCGTAACCGTGTCTGTTACGGGGTATTTTCGTCATTGAAATTTCGAAAATCGGCACGGGAAATAACCCTAGAAATTGTCCCTGACTCTACTGGGGTGTTTAAATAACAGTTCTATCCCTTTATCAGTGTACTGAAGTGTTAGGAAATTGTCGGTTTAGTATTCAAGAAGGGTCGAGCTGATTATCATAATCAAGATGGCAGATCAGAGACGAAGCTCGACACGGCGACCTGTTTTGAAGCATTATAGCGTACTGGAAGTTTTAGATGAAGTGTTGAATGATATTGATAGTGTTGACGAAGACTTCCAAGCATCAGGTGACAGTGATAGTGATGAGGAAGAGACGGATGGTAACCAGCACCATCCACTTTTGTCGGAACTCGTGGCGGTCACGAAGAAGAAGACCCGGACTTCGACCCATGTGGTGTTGGTCAAGCGAGCGATACCGGCCATGATTCGACCAAGAATCAGAACCAGAGCCGATTCCCAGCACCAGCACAGGACCCCCTCCTGTCATGAGAGGTCGTGGTAGGGGCAGGGGAAGAGCTAGAGGCACTGGACAGCATCAAATAAGGGGGCGTGGCAGAGGGTGTGGAGCTTGACAATCTTGCCCCAGTATTCCAGAGCAAATCAGTGGGAACCTGTTGATGCTGCTGAACTAAAAGAGTTCCTGGCCCTGGTGTTGCTGATGGGAATCATGCGACTGCCTGCAATTGAGCTGTACTGGTCGAAGAAGGTGCTGTACCGCATTCCAGTCTTCAGCTCAGTAATGACAAGAAACAGATTTCAAGTAAGTTTCTTTACTCTCTCTGAGTCTCTCTCTGTTTACTTGTTCTCATTTTCCTTCCACCCTCCCTCTCCAACTCCTTTCTATGTTCAAGTCTTTCTTTTTAGCATTACAGTAGATGGAGGATGTGTGTGTGTGTGTGTGTGTGGTGTGTGTGTGTGTGTGTGTGTGTGTGGTGTGGAGCTTCTCTGTAATGTGTGTGTGCGCTTCTGTTTTGTGTGTGTGTGTGTGCTTCTGTGGTGTGTGTGTGTGTGTGTGTGTGTGTGTGTGTGTGTGTGTGTGTGTGTGTGTGCATGCTTCTATGTGGTGTGTATGTGTGTATGCTTCTATGTGGTGTATTTGTGTGTCATTGTTTATGGTGTGTGTGTGTGTGTGTGTGTGTGTGTGTGTGTGTGTGTGTGTGTGTGTGTATACTTCTATGTGGTGTATTTGTGTGTCATTGTTTATGGTGTGTGTGTGTGTGTGTGTGTGTGTGTGTGTTTGTTGCTTCTATGTGGTGTGTGTGTCTGTGTCTGTATCTGTGTGTGTGTACAAATAATAATAATCAAATAATAATAATGTTAATTTATATAGCGCCTATTCTCTATAATTTAGGGCTCTAAGCGCTTTACATTACCAACAACAACAACAACAACAACAACAACACACACACACACACACACACACACACACACACACACACACACACACACACACACACACACACACATGCTCACGCATGACCACACACCCACGCTCTCAGACACCAGCACGCACGCACGCAAGCACTCACATCAACACGGCCTGCACGAACAAGCAACTCAACCACCAGGCACTCACGCGCGCACGCACAACCCACTCAAGGTGGATTGGGAAGTTGGGGAGGGGGGGGAGGGAGTGGGGTTACGACTGATGAAAGAAGTTAGTTTTGACAGCAGATTTGAAAGAAGAGGGTGGAGGTAGGTGTCTGACACTGATGGGAAGTGTATTCCAGACAGTGGGTCCTTGGAAGGAAAGAGAACGTTGATCAAATATGTGTATGTGTACTTGATTGTTTCTGGTGTGTGTGTGTGTGTGTGTGTGTGTGTGTGTTCGTTTGTTTACACACACTGATCAAATGTTGTTCAATCCTATTTCAGATCATCCTACAATTTATCCACTTTCACGACAACTCTGCGATGCCATCACCAGACCATCCCCAGTATGACCGGCTGTACAAGATCCGTCCAGTACTGGACCACCTCCATGAAAAATTTCAGGAGGTGTATGAGCCATGGCGAGCGGTGTGTGTGGATGAAAGCCTACTCCTTTAGAAGGGTAGGCTTATATTTCGCCAATACATCCCCCTCAAGCGTGCCAGGTTCGGGATCAAGTTATACCTCAGCTACCGGTCCGACGACGAAGTGAGGCTGACGGAGAGGCATTTCATGTTCCCCATCCCACCAACACCCAACAAGGCAGCACCACAGAGGGCCTGCAGGGTATGCACCAAGAAGCTGAAGATCAGGCGTGATGTGCGGTCCCACTGCCCCTCCTGCCCTCCAAGCCTGCACTGTGCTATCCACAGTGCTACATGGATTATCACACTAAGTTCAGCTACTGGGAGTAGTGTGGATCCTGTAGCACAGCTTAGTTTTGCAGTGCATTTTTTTTTTTCATAGATCTTCTTCAGTTAGTCAGTGCGTGCTTTTATCTCTGTGTTTTTATATTCTTGAGTGCGTGTGTGTTTTTCTTTTTTTTCATCTTCATGGTGGTGTTTCTTCTGAAACCTGATTTATTCATGAGTGTGACCAGACTGTTTAACTGTTGGAAATAATCAGACTGGGTTATATTAGTGAGGCTGCTCAACCCAAGAACAACCCCAGAAACCTGCGAGATGTCCAGAAAGAAGTACTGGATTAGTGTACGGATTATGAACATGTACTGAGTGAGTACCAGACGTTTCTCCTCACATCCAGTGAACACTAACATCAGTTTTTCTAGTGTTTTGTGTGGTTTTATATACAGCAATATGACTGTTTTTATTTTGAAACTGTCATAAGATTTGATTTCATCAAATTTTGCTATACTGTTTACCAACAAAATCTGATTATTAGTAGATCAGGTTATAGCCAAAGATGCAAGAAAAAAACATGCAAAAGATGTAAGACTTATCTAAGTGAATGAGACAGTAGTGATCACATCAGTAAACCTACTGCAAAAGGCAAGATTTGGTCCCTTTATGTCTGGATTATGGTTCCTACAATGATATATGTATGTATTATCATACAGAACAGACTTTTCTGGCAGTCATATCAATGCCAGATGTTTATATTATGTTCAGTCAATTCTAACATCATTTTTTTCAAAGTTGTTTTGTGGTTTGATGTATTGCAATGTGCATGCGAGTCCTCAAAAACAGTCAGTTTAGTACAGAAAAGTTGATATTATCAATTTTTACCATACTGATTGCTAACAAAATATAATATTATGAAATCATAGATACCACAGGGTATAAGAAAAAAAAAGAGCAAAAAAATGCAAGAGATATCTCAAATAATGAATGAGATGTGAACAGATGAATGAACCTACTGCAAAAAGCAGAATTCTGTCCCTTTTCCCTTGGATTGGGGTACTCCTCAAGATGTGTGTATTACTATGCAGAAGAAGACTTGCTGGCAATAATATCAATACCAAATTTTGTATGATGTCCAATCAATACTAACACCAATTTTTTTCCATGCTTTGTATGGTTTGATGAGCTGCAATGTATGTATGTGTGCCCAAAAACAGTCATTTCATTACTAAAAAAGTTGGTTATATTACTTTCTACCATATTACTTATCAACAAAATCAAAATGTAATGACATCACATCATGCCACAAGGTATAAGGGGAAAACATGCAAACAGTCTAACAGATATAGCAATAAATGAAGGAGTAGTGAACAGATAAGTGAACCTACTGTGAAAAGCAGAATTCTGTCCCTTTATCCTTGGATTGGGGTACCCCCAAAGATGTATATATTACCACACAGAAGAAGATTTGCTGGCAATGACATCAATACCAGATGTTTGTATGATGTTCAGGCAATACTAATAGCATTTTTTCCAATATTTTGTGTGGTTTGATGAGCTGCAATGTGTTTGTATACACTCAAAAACAGTCATTTCATCACAAAAAAGTTGGTTATATTACTTTTTACCATATTACTTACCAAAAAAAATCAAAATGTAATGACATCATATCATGCCACAGGGTATAAGGGGGAAACATACAAATAATCTAATAGATAAAGCAATAAATGAAGGAGTAGTGAACAGATGAGTGAACCTACTGCAAAAGCAGAATTCTGTCCCTTTACCCTGGATTAGGATAAGATAAGATAATGTTGCTTATAGCCAGCGACCGCAAGGGGCCATCAGGCTGTCCCCACGTTACCCTGGGATTGGGGTACCCCCAAAGATATATGTATTACCACACAGAAGATGATTTGCTGGCAATGATATCAATACCAGATGTTTGTATGATGTTCAGGCAATACCTACACCAATTTTTTCTATGTGTTGTGTGGTTTGATGTCTTGCAGTGTGTATGTGTGTGCTCGAACACTGTCATTTTATAACAAAAACATGTTGATTATGTTACTTTTTACTATACTAGTGCCACCAAAATCAAAATATTATGATACCACATAATACCTCATGCTATAAGGAGGAAAACTGCAAACTATCTAACAGATATCTCAATAAATGAATGAGTAGTGAACAGATACATGAACCTACCACAAAATCAAAATTCTGTCCCTTTACTCCTGAATTGGGGTAACCCCAATGATGCTTTGTATTACCACATAAAAGAACATTTGATTGGAATGATACCAATACCAGATGTTTGTATGATGCTCAGCCAATACAAACACCCATTTTTTTCATTGTTTTGTGTGGTTTGATGTGTTTCAATATGCGTGTGTTTGTTCAAAAACAATTATTTTATTTCAAAAAGTTTATCATAATACTTTTTACCAAACTATTTGGCAACAGAATCAAAATATTATGAAATCTCATTATAGACCAGGAAATAAGGAAGAATCATGCAAAAAATCTAAGACATATCTCCATAAATGAATGAGTATTGAACAGATTAGTGAACCTACCACTAAAGCAAAATTCTGTCCCTTTACCCTGGGATTGGGGTACCCCCAATTATGCATGTGTTACCACACAGAAAAACATTTGCTGGCAGTAATATGAATACCAGATGTTTGTATAATGTTCAGTCAATAAGAACATCAGTTTTTTTTACTTTTCTCTTTGGTTTGATGTGCTGCAGTGTGTGTGCGTATGCAGAAAAAGTGTCAATTTATTACAAAAATAGTTGATCATATTGATTTTTATCATACTTATGACCAGCCAAATCAAATTATTATGATACCACATCATAGCAGAGGGTATAAGAAAAAAACATGCAAAAAATCTAAGAGATATCTCAATAAATGAATGAGTAGTGAACAGATGAGTGAACCTACTGCAAAAAGCAAAATTTGGCCCTGGCACACAGCAATACAGAAAAGCACTTATACTGTGGCAGGGAAGGGGTTAACACAAACCTGACACACATACTTAAAAACCTATTGAGATAAGTGTGTCACTTACAGTATAACCTGTCACCTGTATCAGTTTATCAGGGTAAGTGCGTAAGTTATTCCCTTGGACACCTTGGTACATATATCATACAAAGCTGTTCTCGTGTTGTGAGACGTTTTAGCACTTATATAAAATGTGGTCACATAATTAGTCAACAAACTGAAGGTGGCAGTGTTGTTGTACACCTCAGTCTGCTAGCTGATTCATCGATAATCAGTCATACATGACCAGTGAGACCTGACTGCAGCACCATAGAAGTCTGTTGGTGGTCGAGTCCCCCATGACACCCCCCCCCCCCCCACCTGCATCCTTTCCTTCATGGACCATGCATTTGTGTATGTGTGTGTGTTTTTTTTTCATGCGGTTAGTTGTCTTTTTTCTCTTCCTTCTCCCTGCTCTTTTCAACCTCCCTAATCCTCCTCAGTAACATTTTTTTTGTTTATCACATTAATAGTTTGAACTTTCTACAGACTGTTCTCTGCTTCTGAGTACCCTCTCTCTCTCTTTCTGTCTTTCTGTTTCTCTCAGAGAGAGAGAGAGAGAGAGACGTGTGTTTGCATTGTGTGTATGTGTGTGTGTGTGTGTGTGTGTGTGTGTGTGTGTGTGTGTGTGTGTGTGTGACAAACAGTGATATGTGTGGGTTGTATGTGATGTACAGGTAAAGTGCAGCAAGTTGTTGGGTGTGATCCCCACATCATCAGGGCGAGAACTCGTCTTTGTTCTTCTCTTCCCAGAGTACCCCCCTAAAGGTATGTGTACATTGCCTGAAAGAACGTACACCAATCAATGGTGTGTGTCCCTCCTTGAAAGCGTGCTGGTGACCTACTCGTTTTTGAGTGAACCAGTATTTTAGGAAGAAAGAAGAAGAAGACATGAATCTCCCTCAAGAGTTTGTGTATGACTTAAAGGCATATGTTATCTCCCTCAAGAGTTTGTGTATGAATTAAAGGTACATGTTATCTCCCTCAAGAGTTTGTGTATGACTTAAAGGTATATGTTATCTCCTTCAAGAGTTTGTGCATGACTTAAAGGTGTATGTTATCTCCCTCAAGAGTTTGTGTATGACTTAAAGGTATATGTTATCTCCTTCAAGAGTTTGTGTATGACTTAAAGGTAAACGTGACTACAGGTATATGTTATCTCCCTCAAGAGTTTGTGTATGACTTAAAGGTATGTATACACCCTGTTAAGGTGTGTGTACACCCCTTAAGATTATTACCTCTTCCTTAAGGTATGTGTATTTCTCTGAAGGTATGTGAACCATCCTTAAAGGTTTACATACACCCTGCTGTTAAGGTATATGTACCTGCTAAAGGTATACGTACCCAGTAGAGGTGTGTGTGTATCCCCTAAAGTTCTATGTATATGTACCTGCTAAAGGTGTACATACCCAGTAGAGATATGTGCATTCCCTAAAGTTTGTTATGTATATGTTATTCCTAAAGCTAGGTATAATTACCAGTAGAGATTGTGTATTCCCTAAAGTTCTGTGTATATGTACCAGTAGAGATATGTGTATTCCCTAAAGTTCTGTGTATATGTACCAGTAGAGATATGTGTATTCCCTAAAGTTCTATGTATATGTACCAGTAGAGATATGTGTATTCCATAAAGTTCTATGTACCCTCTAAACATGTATATTCCCAATGAAAGAATGTGTCCCCTAAAGGGTGCATGCATCCCAACTGTATATATATACCTCCTGAAAGGCATTTGTACCGTTCTAAAAAATGTTACTCCCATGAGGTATTTGCATCCCACCTACAGGTATGCATATCTCTTTAAAGGTACATATAAATCCTTACACATACGTGTAAACCTTGAAGATACCTGTACTCTGAAAGTTAAATGTACCTCTGAAAAGTATGTATTTATCGCCCTTTCCCTTTTCAAAAGTACATATGAACCCCCTCAAAGCTGTGTTAACCCTCCTAAAGATATTTGTATTCTCCTTAAAGTATGTATTCCCCTGAAAATATCTCTTTCAGTCATATAGGGAGATTTATTGACAGGTTCTGAGAACAAGAAAATATTTTGTGAAGCGCTGGTGCAAAGAGGTTAACACAATGTAGGTGACAAGAAGTCTTGGACATGTTTAGCCGATTATTTTGTAGGTAGAAGAGAAAGAAATTTTTTTGAATGTCCAGAATTGCCCAGACAAAATTGAGCATTTATTGATTGTCTGGACGTGTTTTAAGGCATATTTCCAATTGTCAGGATGTGAGTGAGCATGTCCTCAATTGTCCAGGCATGTTTTAGTGCATTTAGAAATATCTAGACATATTTAAACACTTTGAAATATCCAATCACGTTTAAACACATTTAGAGATGTCCAGACATGTTTAAACATGCTTGAAATTGTCCAGTCGTGTCTAAACATGTCCAGATTTGTTTCAGTAGGTTCAGATTTGTCCAGCCATTTTTTTAATGTATCTGGAATAGTCCAGACATGTTTGAGCATGCACTGAATTGTCTGGACCTGATTTAGCATGTCCAGAATTGCCTAAACATGCTCGAGCATGTCCAGAACTGTTGAGAGACATGATTTTGCGTCTCCTTGGTTGTTCAGTATGTCCAAAATTGTCCAGACATAAGGTAGCATTTCCTTAGTTGTCCCGATGTGTTTGAGCATAGTTAGAATTGTCTAGATACATTTAAGACTGTCCTGAGTTGTCAAGACATCTCATTTGCAGAATTGCCAACTCAGATTTGAACATGCTCTCAACATTCCAGGCATATTGATCATGTCCACAGCTGACCAGACGTAACTGAGCATATTTAGATTTGTCAGCACACATTATAACATGTTTTTAATTGTCCAGACATGTTTAAGCATGTTTTCCAGACAAATTTCAAATTTTCCAGACATGTTTGAGTATGTCCAGCATTGTCCGCGCTTATTTAAGCATGTCCAGACTTGCTCATATATGTTTGAGGATGTCAAAAATTGTCCAGGCATGTTTGAGCGTTTGGTATATCATTTTAACATGTTTGAGCTGGTTTATAAATATACAGACATATTTGAAAATGTCCTGATATGTTTGAGCAGGTTTATAACTGTAAGGTCATATTTGAGAATGTGTGCAGATATGTTTTATTACATTTAGAAGTTTCAAGATGTGTTTGAGGATGTTCTTAATTGTATTCAGACTTGCTGGAGCATGTATGAATTGTTCACATGTTTGAGCATGTCCTGGATCATCCGTATGGCTGAGCATGTCCTGAATTGTCTTTGCATGTTTGAGCATGACCTGAATTGTCCAGACATGTTCGAGCATGTCCTGAATTGTCCTGGCATGTTTGAGCATGTCCTGAATTGTTCTGGCATGTTTGAGCATGTCCTGAATTGTTCTGCCATGTTTGAGCATGTCCTGAATTGTTCTGGCATGTTTGAGCATGTTCTGAACTGTCATGCATGTTTGAGCATGTCCTGAATTGTTCTGGCATGTTTGAGCATGTCCTGAATTGTTCTGGCATGTTTGAGCATGTCCTGAATTGTTCTGCCATATTTGAGCATGTCCTGAGTTGTCCTGGCATGTTTGAGCATGTTCTGAACTGTCCAGACATGTTTGAGCATGTCCTGAATTGTCTTTGCATGTTTGAACATGTCCTGAATTGTCCAGACATGTTTGAGCATGTCCTGAATTGTCCAGACATGTGTGAGCATGTCCTGAATTGTCCAGACATGTTTGAGCATGTCCTGAATTGTCCAGACATGTTTGAGCATGTCCTGATTGTCCAGGCATGTTTGAGCATGTCCTTAATTGTCCTGGCATGTTTGAGCATGTCCTGAATTGTCCAGACATGTTTGAGCATGTCCTGAATTGTCCAGGCATGTTTGAGCATGATCTGAATTGTCCAGGCATGTTTGAGCATGTCCTGAATTGTCCAGACATGTTTGAGCATGTCCTGAATTGTTCTGGCATGTTTGAGCATGTCCTGAATTGTTCTGGCATGTTTCAGCATGTCCTGAATTGTCCTGGCATGTTTCAGCATGTTCTTAACAATCAGGGACCTCTGTGCTTTGAAGAGTAGATGGGGGAACAAACATCAATAAAGAGCATAATCAGAAGAACAGGTTCTGTGAACTGTAGCCTGATCATCATCTCATGGTTTAACAGTTTGTTAATTGATGACGGAAACAGGGACAGCAGTGCCAAGGAATTCCATGTGTGTTATGCATGCAAACTGAGGATGACGATGAAAGAAGAGAATCACTGATGATTGGATGGTCATTGATCCACAGAGGCTGACTGATGATTGGATGGTCATTGATCCACAGAGGCTCACATGATGATCTTGACTCTGGACCTGAAGACGATGAAGCTGCGAGAACTGAGGCGAGACATCCACCTGTCGAACGCTGACCATGACAAGCTGGTGGAGCAGCCGGTCATCTCTTTCGCTGTGAGCTTGGTCTTCATTGTCTGCTGGTTCACTGTTCATGCAAGGTTGTCCCCCTTCCTCCTGTGCCACGCCCTCCCCATGGATCATGATTTCTGTTTTTCTCTTTGGTTATCTTTTCATTTTGTTTTGATGTCCAATCTCCATAAACCCCCTGCCCTCCATACCCCCAGTTGTAGTGCTCCCATGCAGCTCGTACTGGCTCCCCTGTACACAACTGCACCCAGGCCTGTGCCGTCACAGCCCCATTCCCAGCAGCCCACAGGGAGCAGTCACTGTCGATCTGCCATTGGGCATCCCACCAGAGCAGAGCCTGCACTGCCAACGAGTCACTTGGGTAAAGTTCGATACAGTCTGTACTGCCAATGCGTCACTTTGGTAAAGTTCAATACAGTCTGTACTGCCAATGAGTCACTTTGGTAAAGTTCAATGCAGTCTGTACTGCCAATGAGTCACTTTGGTAAAGTTCAATACAGTCTGTACTGCCAATGAGTCACTTTGGTAAAGTTCAATGCAGTCTGTACTGCCAATGAGACACTTTGGTAAAGTTCAGTACAGTCTGTACTGCCAATGCGTCACTTTGGTAAAGTTCAGTACAGTCTGTACTGCCAATGAGTCACTTTGGTAAAGTTCAATACAGTCTGTACTGTCACTTTGGTAAAGTTCAATACAGTCTGTATTGCCAATGAGTTACTTTGGTAAAGTTCAGTACAGTCTGTATTGCCAATGAGTCACTTTGGTAAAGTTCAGTACAGTCTGTATTGCCAATGAGTCACTTTGGTAAAGTTCAATACAGTCTGTACTGTCACTTTGGTAAAGTTCAATACAGTCTGTATTGCCAATGAGTTACTTTGGTAAAGTTCAGTACAGTCTGTATTGCCAGTGAGTCACTTTGGTAAAGTTCAGTACAGTCTGTATTGCCAATGAGTCACTTTGGTAAACTTTGATACAGTCTGCACTGCCAGTGAGTCACTTTGGTAAAGTTCAATAAGTCTGTTCTGATCCAGCATTTGTGGGACATCACCAACTAAAGCCCCTCCAATGACAACAATTGCTGAGTTGCAGCGCCAACATGAGTAAGTAGTCCCCTTAAACCCTCCCCAGGGTGCCACCATGTTCATCCAAGGACAGTGTCCATCAACTTTCAGATGCTGACCACTTCCACACAAACTCCTCACGGGCATAGAGGCGGAGAGAGAAAATCCAAACTGAGGCCGCCACCATAGCAGGACATGAACAATGTGAAATTTGTCGCTTGAGAGATACGGAGATTGCGGTGTTGATGAGGAAATTTGTGCACTGTTCAGAGGTGCATCCATACATTGGATGAAATTCCACCATGTGGTTCTGTTCTTCCTTTTTGAGCCCATAGCACAGTGCACTCTGGGTAGGCCCTGGACACAGGGAAAAAACTCCCCATATCAATGCCACTGAATCGACAACTCCCCAGCCTACAAGTCTGTGACATTGACCATAGCCACTGATGATCTGCTTCTCTGTGCTCTTTGTTGGTCAGTTTCAGTAGTCTGCTCTGAGGCAGAACTCAAACTTATGGTCACCTCCTTGTCTATGTCAAGGTCTTTGATGTTCATTGGTTTATTCTGCGACATTAATGACCTTCACCCTTCCATCCACGGAACTCAAACTTATGGTCACCTCCTTGTCTTTGTCAAGGTCGTTGATGTTCATTGGTTTATTCTGCGACATTAATGACCTTCACCCTTCCATCCACAGAACTCAAACTTATGGTCACCTCCTTGTCTTTGTCAAGGTCTTTGATGTTGATTGGTTTATTCTGCGACATTAATGACCTTCACCCTTCCATCCCCACTCCCCTCTGATCTGTGTTTTCCTTTCATGTTCATGATCATCAGCTGGAAATGGCAGGTCACTTCACTTCCTGATGTGGAATCTGCTATGAGGCAGAGCTGGAAATGGCAGGTCACTTCACTTCCCGATGTGGAATCTGCTATGAGGCAGAGCTGGAAATGGCAGGTCACTTCACTTCCCGATGTGGAATCTGCTATGAGGCAGAGCTGGAAATGGCAGGTCACTTCACTTCCCGATGTGGAATCTGCTATGAGGCAGAGCTGGAAATGGCAGGTCACTTCACTTCCCGATGTGGAATCTGCTATGAGGCAGAGCTGGAAATGGCAGGTCACTTCACTTCCCGATGTGGAATCTGCTATGAGGCAGAGCTGGAAATGGCAGGTCACTTCACTTCCCGATGTGGAATCTGCTATGAGGCAGAGCTGGAAATGGCAGGTCACTTCACTTCCCGATGTGGAATCTGCTATGAGGCAGAGCTGGAAATGGCAGGTCACTTCACTTCCTGATGTGGAATCTGCTATGAGGCAGAGCTGGAAATGGCAGGTCACTTCACTTCCCGATGTGGAATCTGCTATGAGGCAGAGCTGGAAATGGCAGGTCACTTCACTTCCCGATGTGGAATCTGCTATGAGGCAGAGCTGGAAATGGCAGGTCACTTCACTTCCCGATGTGGAATCTGCTATGAGGCAGAGCTGGAAATGGCAGGTCACTTCACTTCCCGATGTGGAATCTGCTATGAGGCAGAGCTGGAAATGGCAGGTCACTTCACTTCCCGATGTGGAGTCTGCTATGAGGCAGAGCTGGAAATGGCAGGTCACTTCACTTCCTGATGTGGAATCTGCTATGAGGCAGAGCTGGAAATGGCAGGTCACTTCACTTCCCGATGTGGAATCTGCTATGAGGCAGAGCTGGAAATGGCAGGTCACTTCACTTCCCGATGTGGAATCTGCTATGAGGCAGAGCTGGAAATGGCAGGTCACTTCACTTCCCGATGTGGAATCTGCTATGAGGCAGAGCTTCAATCTGTGACCATGTCTTTCTCTGGATGCAGGATCTTCACTGTGTATTGGTGTTTGTAGGTGACTAACATTACCCTACATAACTGACATACACCACAAACTGGAATACCACTTGACAGATTCTCAGGGTTTATTCTACAATGAACCAACTAAGGATTGGGAAAGATAACGTCAGCACTGGCCTCAAGCATCAAGTCATTGTCTCTCTGCTAGGGGGGAATCCTCCCTGTTCTGGGCGGGTCTTACACATGACATCATCGGGTACATGTTAGGATGGACATAGGCACATGATGGACTTCAGATTCATAATGATTGGTGTTCTATCTTACACTATACCCCTATGTCTTTCCCCATCCCCATTATCCAGCTTCCATATGCGTGTGTTCATAAGCTGAAAATCCTGATGCTGCCTGGTTCAGTCTTAAGTCAGCTGTGGGGAGAACTAGGACTTAGAGATTATCTCTTTTCCTGTTGGAAATTCATGTTTTGGTCTGCTACAGGATAATCACCTCTCCCCAGTCCTGTGCTCCCCCCCCCTCCCCCCCCGATTCCTTTCTTCTCAAAGGCTCATGACATGTTTCTATGAACTTTTTCGGTTCTTTGTTTAAAGTCTGTACTGGAAAAGAAGATAAACCTGTGGTTGTCCATTTCTCCACACACTTCTTGATAACAACTGACAGCCCATTGGTGCCCTCAGCCTCCCAGACGAATTCTGTGATTGGTGATTTGAAACTTGAAGCAAACTTGGGTGCAGAGCACTCATACAAGGACTAAACTATGTACTTTTATGTTTGAATGTTGATGGTATATCCTCATCTGAAGCTCAGGTCTTTCTCTCTGTTATTTCATATTGAACAGTCCCTTTTTGGTATTATTGTTTGATGTTTATGATTTAGCCTTCAATGATATAAAAGTGCATTTGCATGTATTGAATGTGTGTGTGTGTGTGTGTGTGTGTGTGTGCGAGTGTGTGTGTGTGTGTGTGTGTGTGTGTGTGTGTGTGTGTGTGTGTGACAGACGACACGTGTGCTGGCACCAACAGGGGCAGAGTATCTGTTTATACTGATGGACGGCAGGATTCGCTGTGTGTCACTGACGACTGGGAACCTAGTGCTGAGAGCCGAAGATCCCAAGAACCCCACAGGTCAGAATCTCTCAAGGAATTTTGAAAAAAAAGAAGAAAAAGAGAGGGAGTGGGGTTGGACACTTGCCTGTTTGACTCACAGATAATGAGCAGACACCACAGGCACATGAAGGGCAAAGGATTAGTGGAATTAGTGAGGTGGGACAGGGGCATGTAACTGATGTTTGTGTGATCTCATGTCCATGATGTTTGTGTGATCTATTGTTGATGATGTTTGTGTGATCTAATGTCGATGATGCTTGTGTGATCTAATGTCTATGATGTTTGTGTAATCTAATGTCGATGATATTTGTGTGATCTCATGTTGATGAAGCTTATGTGATCTAATGTCAATAATGTTTGTGTGATCTAATGTCGATGGTGTTTGTGTGATCTAATGTCGATAATGTTTGTGTGACCTAATGTCGATGATGTGTTTGGTCTAATGTCGATGATGTGTTTGGTCTAATGTCGATAATGTTTGTGTGATCTAATGTCGATGATATTTGTGTGATCTCATGTTGATGAAGTTTATGTGATCTAATGTTAATAATGTTTGTGTGATCTAATGTCGATGGTGTCTGTGTGATCTAATGTCGATAATGTTTGTGTGACCTAATGTCGATGATGTGTTTGGTCTAATGTCGATGATGTGTTTGGTCTAATGTTGATAATGTTTGTGTGATCTAATGTCGATGATGTTTGTGTGATCTAATGTCGATAATGTTTGTGTGATCTAATATTGATAATGTTTGTGTGATCTAATATTGATAATGTTTGTGTGATCTAATGTCTATAATGTTTATGTGATCTAATGTCGATAATGTTTTGTGTGATCAAATATTGATAATGTTTGTGTGATCTAATGTTGATGATGTGTTTGATCTAATGTCGATAATGTTTGTGTGATCTAATGTCGATAATGTTTGTGTGATCTAATGTCGACAATGTTTAAGTGATTTAATGTCGATAATGTTTGTGTGCTCTAATATTGATGATGTTTGTGTGATCTAATGTCAATAATGTTTGTGTGATCTAATATTGATAATGTTTGTGTGATCTAATGTAGATAATGTTTATGTGATCTAATGTTGATAAAGTTTGTGTGATCAAATGTTGATAATGTTTCTGTTATCTCATGTCGATCATGTTTGTATAATCTAATGTCGATAATGTTTGTGTGATCTAATGTTGATAATGTTTGTGTTATCTCATGTCGATCATGTTTGTATCATGTAATATCGATAATGTTTGTGTGATCTAATGTTGATAATGTTTGTGTTATCTCATGCCGATAATGTTTGTATGATCAAATGTCGATAATGTTTGTGTGATCTAATATTGATAATGTTTGTGTTATCTCATGTCGATAATGTTTGTATGATCTAATGTCGTAATGTTTGTGTGACCTAATGTTGATAATGTTTGTGTTATCTCATGTCGATAATGTTTGTATGATCTAATGTCGATAATGTTTGTGTGA
>CM065732.1:2436542-2464042 GCA_033310375.1 Conus canariensis | reverse complement strand
ATTGAGCTGTATTGAGCTATTCTATGGTCCAGTTTGTTGAAACTAGCTGTTGCCATTGAGCTGTATTGAGCTATTCTGTGGTCCAGTTTGTTGAAACTAGCTGTTGCCATTGAGCTGTATTGAGCTATTCTGTGGTCCAGTTTGTTGAAACTAGCTGTTGCCATTGAGCTGTATTGAGCTATTCTATGGTCCAGTTTGTTGAAACTAGCTGTTGCCATTGAGCTGTATTGAGCTATTCTGTGGTCCAGTTTGTTGAAACTAGCTGTTGCCATTGAGCTGTATTGAGCTATTCTATGGTCCAGTTTGTTGAAACTAGCTGTTGCCATTGAGCTGTATTGAGCTATTCTATGGTCCAGTTTGTTGAAACTAGCTGTTGCCATTGAGCTGTATTGAGCTATTCTGTGGTCCAGTTTGTTGAAACTAGCTGTTGCCATTGAGCTGTATTGAGCTATTCTGTGGTCCAGTTTGTTGAAACTAGCTGTTGCCATTGAGCTGTATGGACGCTATTCTGTGGTCAGGTTTGTTGAAACTAGCTGTTCCATTGAGCGTATTGGAGCTATTCTTGGTCAGTTTGGTTGTCAACTAGCTTTGTTGTTCCATTGAGTTGTATGAGTATCTATGGTCAGTTTGTTGAAACTAGTTTGCATTGAGTGTATTACTATTCAGTGGTCAGTTTGTTGAAACACTGCCATTGTACTGTTATTGCTATTTATGGTCAGTTGTTTAAACTAGCTGTTTTGCCATTGAGCTGTATTGAGCCTATTACTATGGTCAGTTTTGTTAAACTAGCTGTTGCCATTGAGCTTATTGGCATTCTGATGGTTCCAGTTTGTTGAAACCCTAGTGTTGCATTTGAGCTGTATTGACTATTCTATGGTCAGTTTGTTGTAACTTATGTTGCCATTGAGCTGTATTGAGCTATTCTATGGTCCAGTTTGTTGAAACTAGCTGTTGCCATTGAGCTGTATTGAGCTATTCTATGGTCCAGTTTGTTGAAACTAGCTGTTGCCATTGAGCTGTATTGAGCTATTCTATGGTCCAGTTTGTTGAAACTAGCTGTTGCCATTGAGCTGTATTGAGCTATTCTATGGTCCAGTTTGTTGAAACTAGCTGTTGCCATTGAGCTGTATTGAGCTATTCTATGGTCCAGTTTGTTGAAACTAGCTGTTGCCATTGAGCTGTATTGAGCTATTCTATGGTCCAGTTTGTTGAAACTAGCTGTTGCCATTGAGCTGTATTGAGCTATTCTATGTTTCAGTTTGTTGAAACTAGCTGCTGTCAGCAATTGCATGGTTCATTTTGATGTCATTGGCTAGCACTCGGCAATTGCATGTTTCACTTTGTTGATACAAGTTAGTACCCAGCAATTCAATGTTTGACTTTGTTGATACAAGTTAGTACCCAGCAATTCAATGTTTGACTTTGTTGATACAAGTTAGTACCCAGCAATTCAATGTTTCACTTTTTTGATACAAGTTAGTATCCAGCAAATCAATGTTTCACTTTGTTGATACAAGATAGTACCCAGCAATTCAATGTTTCACTTTGTTGATACAAGTTAGTACCCAGCAATTAAATGTTTCACTTTGTTGATACAAGTTAGCACCCAGCAATTCAATGTTTGACTTTGTTGATACAAGTTAGTACCCAGCAATTCAATGTTTCACTTTGTTGATACAAGTTAGTACCCAGCAATTCAATGTTTCACTTTGCTGATACAAGTTAGTACCCAGCAATTCAATGTTTCACTTTGTTGCCATTGGTTAGTACCCAGAATTTTATGGTCTTAATTTGTCTTAAATGGATCCTCAAGCATAGGCTTAAAGATTGTCCCCTACATTTTATACTGTTTGCATAATGCTTTTAGTTTTTCAACAACTTTTTACCTCTCCACACTTTCGTTTTGTTTCATTTTACTACCCTTCACTGGCTGCTTTGGGGGTGCTGTTTGACTCTCTTTGAACCCTTGGTGGCGAGAACGCCGCGGTATTATGGACTGTGGTGTGTCTCTATCTGATGCCAAGAGCACAGACACAATCAGCCGTGTCTCCCTGACGAGTCCAAACCAGCGGACGAAAGTTCTAGTAGCAGGCAGTACATACAGATCTGCCTTCAAGAGGATTGTGATGGTTCTCTCATGCAGTTAGTGAAGGGTTTTCATATTTTTGATATATAGATTTTCCCATTTTCTTCATCATCATTTTTTTTTTTAAATTTCAAGTCTTTGCCAAGTCATTATAATGATGGAAGAATTGTTACCTGCACTTGTTTTCCCCCACTACTTAATTGTTCAGAATTTTATGGTCAGCACATAAAAGAGTGTTGGTCAGCACATTCAAGAGTGTTGGTCAACACATTATAGAGTGTTGGTCAACACATTAAAGAGGGTTGGTCAACACATTAAAGAGGGTTGGTCAACACATAAAAGAGTGTTGGTCAACACATTAAAGAGTGTTGGTCAACACATAAAAGAGGGTTGGTCAACACATAAAAGAGTGTTGGTCAACACATTAAAGAGTGTTGGTCAACACATTAAAGAGGGTTGGTCAACACATAAAAGAGTGTTGGTCAACACATTAAAGAGGGTTGGTCAACACATTAAAGAGGGTTGGTCAACACATTAAAGAGGGTTGGTCAACACATTAAAGAGGGTTGGTCAACACATTAAAGAGGGTTGGTCACCCTAAGAGTGTCACATAAAAGAGTGTTGGTCAACACATTAAAGAGGGTTGGTCAACACATAAAAGAGTGTTGGTCAACACATTAAGAGGGTTGGTCAACACATTAAAGAGTGTTGGTCAACACATTAAAGAGTGTTGGTCAACACATAAAAGAGGGTTGGTCAACACATAAAAGAGTGTTGGTCAACACATTAAAGAGTGTTGGTCAACACATTAAAGAGGGTTGGTCAACACATTAAAGAGGGTTGGTCAGCACATTCAAGAGTGTTGGTCAACACATTAAAGAGGGTTGGTCAACACATTAAAGAGGGTTGGTCAACACATAAAAAGTGTTGGTCAACACATTCA
This sequence comes from Conus canariensis, assembly GCA_033310375.1. Taxonomy (NCBI): domain Eukaryota; kingdom Metazoa; phylum Mollusca; class Gastropoda; order Neogastropoda; family Conidae; genus Conus; species Conus canariensis. Next base: position 2,461,013 of record CM065732.1, on the reverse strand, counting down.
AGAGTGTTGGTCAACACATTAAGAGGGTTGGTCAGCACATTAAAGAGGGTTGGTCAACACATTAAAGAGGGTTGGTCAACACATTAAAGAGGGTTGGTCAACACATTAAAGAGGGTTGGTCAGCACATTCAAGAGTGTTGGTCAACACATTAAAGAGTGTTGTCAACACATTAAAGAGTGTTGGTCAACACATTAAAGAGTGTTGGTCAACACATTAAAGAGTGTTGGTCAACACATAAAAGAGGGTTGGTCAACACAATTAAAAGAGTGTTGGTCAACACATTCAGGAGTGTTGGTCAACACATTAAAGAGTGTTGGTCAACACATTAAAGAGGGTTGGTCAACACATAAAAGAGTGTTGGTCAACACATTAAAGAGGGTTGGTCAACACATAAAAGAGTGTTGGTCAACACATTAAAGAGGGTTGGTCAACACATAAAAGAGTGTTGGTCAACACATAAAAGAGTGTTGGTCACACATTAAAGAGGGTTGGTCAACACATTAAAGAGTGTTGGTCAACACATTAAAGAGTGTTGGTCAACACATTAAAGAGTGTTGGTCAACACATTAAAGAGGGTTGGTCAACACATTAAAGAGTGTTGGTCAACACATTAAAAGAGGGTTGGTCAACACATTAAAGAGTGTTGGTCAACACATTAAAGAGTGTTGGTCAACACATAAAAGAGTGTTGGTCAACACATAAGGTTAACAAAGAGTGTTGGTCAACACATTAAAGAGTGTTGGTCAACACATAAAAGAGTGTTGGTCAACACATAAAAGAGGTTGGTCAACACATTAAAGAGGGTTGGTCAACACATTAAAGAGTGTTGGTCAACACATTAAAGAGTGTTGGTCAACACATTAAGAGTGTTGGTCAACACATTCAAGAGTGTTGGTCAACACATTCAAGAGTGTTGGTCAACACATTAAAGAGTGTTGGTCAACACATTCAAGAGTGTTGGTCAACACATTCAAGAGGGTTGGTCAACACATTAAAGAGTGTTGGTCAACACATTAAAAGTGGCACACATTAAGTGTTGGTCAGCACATTCAAGAGTGTTGTCACCATTAAGAGTGTTGGTCAACACATTAAAGAGGTTGGTCAACACATTAAAGAGTGGTTGGTCAGCACATTCAAGAGTGTTGGTCAACACATTCAAGAGTGTTGGTCAACACATTAAAGAGGTTGGTCAACACATTAGAGTGTTGGTCAGCACATTCAAGAGTGGTTGGTGTCAACACATTAAAGAGTGGTTGGTCACACATTCAAAGAGTGTTGGTCAACACATTAAAGAGTGTTGGTCAACACATTAAAGAGGGTTGGTCAACACATTAAAGAGTGTTGAGTCAACACATTAAAGAGGGGTTGGTCAACACATTAAAGAGGGTTGGTCAAACACATTAAATGAGGGGTTGGTCAACACATTAAAGAGTGTTGGTCAACACATTAAAGAGTGTTGGTCAACACATTAAAGAGTGTTGGTCAACACATTAAAGAGTGTTGGTCAACACATTAAAGAGGGTTGGTCAACACATAAAAGAGTGTTGGTCAACACAATTAAAGAGGTGTTGGTCAACACATTAAAGAGTGTTGGTCAACACATTAAAGAGGGTTGGTCAACAACATTAAAGAGTGTTGGTCAACACATTAAAGAGGGTTGGTCAACACATTCAAAGAGTGTTGGTCAACACATTAAAGAGGGTTGGTCAACACATTAAAGAGGTTGGTCAACACATTAAAGAGTGTTGGTCAACACATTAAAGAGGTTGGTCAACACATTAAAGAGTGTTGGTCAACACATTAAAGAGGGTTGGTCAACACATTAAAGAGGGTTGGTCAACACATAAAGAGTGTTGGTCAACACATTAAAGAGGGTTGGTCAACACATTAAAGAGTGTTGGTCAACACATTAAAGAGGGTTGGTCAACACTTTAAAAGAGTGGTTGGTCAACAATTAAATAAGAGGGTTGGTCAACACATTAAATGTCAACAATAAGAGTGTTGGTCAACACATTAAAGAGGGTTGGTCAACACATTAAAAGAGTGTTGGTCACAACACATTAAAGAGGGTTGGTCAACACATTAAGAGTGTTGGTCAACACATTAAAGAGGGTTGGTCAACACATTCAAGAGTGTTGGTCAACACATTAAAGAGGGTTGGTCAACACATTCAAGAGTGTTGGTCAACACATTAAAGAGGGTTGGTCAACACATTAAAGAGGGTTGGTCAACACATTAAAGAGTGTTGGTCAACACATTAAAGAGGGTTGGTCAACACATAAAAGAGTGTTGGTCACACATTAAGAGGGTTGGTCAACACATAAAAGAGGGTTGGTCAACACATTAAAGAGGGTTGGTCAACACATAAAAGAGGGTTGGTCAACACATAAAAGAGGGTTGGTCAACACATTAAAGAGGGTTGGTCAACACATAAAGAGGGTTGGTCAACACATATAAAGAGGGTTGGTCAACACATTAAAGAGGGTTGGTCAACACATTAAAGAGGGTTGGTCAACACATTAAAGAGGGGTTGGTCAACACATTAAAGAGGGTTGGTCAACACATTAAAGAGGGTTGGTCAACACATTAAAGAGGGTGGTCAACACATAAAAGAGGGTTGGTCAACACATTAAAGAGGGTTGGTCAACACATAAAAGAGTGTTGATCAACACACAAAAGGGAGTGTGTCAAAGTTTCTGACCAGCGTTACAGGTGTTTGTCTATCCCAGACCTGGCTGAAGCCAGATTACGTCATGAAAAACACACAGTTTCACACAGTTTGAAAGCAGAAGGGAACTTGATACCCTCATTACTCCAGTTTTCAACAGCAAGGACATAGAAAAAGAAGTCATGGATTCTGTAGCCAGAGTGCTCCACTGCTGCCACCACAGTGACTCAACAGCAGGGCCAGGCTTTCTCTGGAGGGTGGCCAGAGTGCTCTCCACTGCTGCCACCAGAGGGACTCAACAGCAGGGCCAGGCTTTCTCTGGAGGGTGGCCAGAGTGCTCTCCACTGCTGCCACCAAGGGACTCAACAGCAGGGCCAGGCTTTCTCTGGAGGGTGGCCAGAGTACTCTCCACTGCTGCCACCACAGTGACTCAACAGCAGGGCCAGGCTTTCTCTGGAGGGTGGCCAGAGTGCTCTCCACTGCTGCCACCACAGTGACTCAACAGCAGGGCCAGGCTTTCTCTGGAGGGTGGCCAGAGTGCTCTCCACTGCTGCCACCACAGTGACTCAACAGCAGGGCCAGGCTTTCTCTGGAGGGTGGCCAGAGTGCTCTCCACTGCTGCCACCAGAGGGACTCAACAGCAGGGCCAGGCTTTCTCTGGAGGGTGGCCAGAGTGCTCTCCACTGCTGCCACCAGAGGGACTCAACAGCAGGGCCAGGCTTTCTCTGGAGGGTGGCCAGAGTGCTCTTCACTGCATGCCACCAGAGGGACTCAACAGCAGGGCCAGGCTTTCTCTGGAGGGTGGCCTGAGGGCTTCCTGACACTAACGTGGTGTCAGAGGACGGACAGCACTGGGATGTGAGGGAGGATGGTGAGGGAGACTGTCTGTGGGATTCCAGAGGAGCAGGATGAGAGGAAAGTCAGTAAACAGGCAGAGACAAACAAACAAACAAACAAAGACAAAGTGAATAAAAAGGTAGAAACAAACAAACAAACAAAGGCAAAGGAGTGAAAGGGAAAAGAGTTGAGCTCTTTGTTTCATGACTGTCTTCTTCACCTTCACCTATCCCGCAGCGTTGAAGACCGTTGGGGCACAACAGAAGACTGCAGCCAGCTTCCTCCACTCCTCCTGGTTCTCTGACTGTCTTACGAGGGTCGGAATAGCTCAGTTGGTAGAGTACCGGACTCATGATCTTGGGGTTGCGGGTTTGAATTTCGGTACAGGGGATTTTTCCCTCGGAGTTAACATTGGTTCTGACTCCATTCCCCATACAGGCCTTCAAATGAGACTATAAACCGAGGTTCCGTGTGTGAATGCACGCACATCTTTTGCATACACGTAAAATCCCATCACCAACTGTCGGAAGAGAAGGCCAGTTTGGCTGTTAGTATGGATGACACATTACACATAGCATGCACCTTCCCCAAAGATGAAGTATGGCTGCCTTAATGGCGGGATAAAAAACAATCATACACACAAAAGTGTCAGAATCTTCAACTTGATGAAGGTGGACACTCAAAGAAAGAAGAACAGTAAAGTCAATAAAAAGGCAGAGACAAACAAAGACAAAGGAGTGAAAGGGAAAAGAGTTGAGCTCTTTGTTTCATGACTGTCTTCTTCACCTTCACCTATCCCGCAGCGTTGAAGACCGTAGGGGCGCCACAGAAGACTGCAGCCAGCTTCCTCCATTCCTTATGGTTCTCAGACTGTCTTAGACAGTTGCTGAGTGTGAGACCAGTCCATTCACTGAAGTTGCCCTCCCATCTCTTTCTCTGTCTTCCTCTCCTTCTGCCTCCTTGCACTGACTGTGTGACTGTACACACCAGTTATCTGAGGTTTGCTCTAAACTCAGTGCAACATTCGTCTCTCAGGGACAAGTCCCGGCGTGTGCCGCCTGAGACGCGGGTGGACAAGATGACGTGGTTGCTTAGCGACATGCAGCATGCAGAGGTGGACATGCGCCGCATGATCCTGGAGCTGGTGGACGAGAAAGTGTTTGGCATCATTGAGGGGGAGGATGAGGAGGCCGACACCCAGCGGGCCTTCCAGGACAAGACGGAGCAGTACAACGTTGTCGTGGCCAAGGTCAGTGGTGGTGGTGTTGTTATCGTCGTCATCAGCATTTCTACTGCCTGGTATTGTCGGGCTCATAGGCCACTCAGGAGAAAAGGGTGCATGAGTTAGGGTGCATGAGTTAGTTTATTTGATGAAATCTGTTTCATCTCCAAAGAAGGCACCTCAGTTTTTTTCCCCCAGATTTCCCCACAATAATAGTTAGATCAGATATCAGAAAAAGAAAAAAGAAAAAAAAATGATAAAGAGAAAAAAATCAGTTCCCCTGAATAATATACACATTACATTCCCTGAAATGATATCAGGATCGGGCTGCCCTCAGTGATGCAAGGGACCAGATGTATGGTTCAAATTCCCATAAATGATATAGGAACAAGACTTTTCAAAATCATACATCGATCAGATCCCCCTAAATGATAAACAGTTCAGATTCTGAATGATGCATGGCTCAGATTTCCCCAAATGACTCATAGATGATGTTCCTTCAATGATTCATGGTACAGATTCCCCTGAAACAGATATGGATTAGATTCACCTAGAGGACACATGCATTATACTCCTTCCTTGACACATTGTCCAGACTCCCCTTAATGATATATGGATTACATTCTCCTAACTAACACATGAGCAAGCTTCCCCTCAATAATTCATGGGGATCATATTCACCTCAATAAAGCATTGATCAGATTCTCCTAAATGATACATGAACCGGTTTCCATCAAGTGACATAAGGATTATATTCTAAGATAATGGATCAGATGAACCCAAACAACATGTGGATCAGATCATTCTGAATGATAAATGGATCATATTCCTCTATGAGATAATTAGGTCAGATAAGACACAATCCTGGGTAGGGGAAAGAAGTGGTGGGTGGCGTAAGAGAGAGAACAGAATGGGAAGAGTGCTTTGTTTGGTGTCCTTAGATGTGTTTTTATGTGTGTTTGCATGTCAGCATGTTTCTGTTGGCATTGGGATAGGAGAAGGAAGAAGGAATGTCTGTGTGCTGTTCTGCCCACAGCTAGCAGGATTTTTCAGTGCACGATGACAGTGTACAGATTGCTTCTGTGCATTCTGTGATGTGTATTGAGAGTGGACTGTGTCCTCATTGCTTCTGTGCATTGTGTGATGTGTATTGAGCATCGACTGTGTCCTCATTGCTTCTGTGCAGTGTGTGATGTGTACTGAGCGTCGACTGTGTCCTCATTGCTTCTGTGCAGTGTGTGATGTGTATTGAGCATCGACTGTGTCCTCATTGCTTCTGTGCAGTGTGTGATGTGTGTTAAACATTGACTGTGTCCTCATTGCTTCTGTGGAGTGTGTGATGTGTATTGAGCGTGGACTGTGTCCTCATTGCTTCTGTGCAGTGTGTGATGTGTATTGAGCGTCGACTGTGTCCTCATTGCTTCTGTGCATTGTGTGATGTGTATTGAGCGTCGACAGTGTCCTCATTGCTTCTGCGCATTGTGTGATGTGTATTGAGCGTCGACAGTGTCCTCATTGCTTCTGCGCATTGTGTGATGTGTGTTGAGTGTCGACTGTGTCCTCATTGCTTCAGTGCAGTGTGTGATGTATATTGAGTGTCGACTGTGTCCCCACTGCTTCTGTGCAGTGTGTGATGTGTATTGAGCGTCGACTGTGTCCTCATTGCTTCTGTGCAGTGTGTGATGTGTGTTGAGTGTCGACTGTGTCCTCATTGCTTCAGTGCAGTGTGTGATGTGTATTGAGTGTCGACTGTGTCCCCACTGCTTCTGTGCAGTGTGTGATGTGTGTTGAGCATTGACTGTGTCCTCATTGCTTCTGTGCAGTGTGTGATGTGTGTCAGACATTGACTGTGTCCTCATTGCTTCTGTGCAGTGTGTGATGTGTATTAAGCGTTGACTGTGCCCTCATTGCTTCTGTGCTGTTTGTGATGTGTGTTAAACATTGACTGTGTCCTCATTGCTTCTGTGCAGTGTGTGATGTGTATTGAGTGTCAACTGTGTCATCATTGCTTCTGTGCAGTGTGTGATGTGTATTGAGTGTCGACTGTGTCCTCATTGCTTCTGTGGAGTGTGTGATGTGTATTGAGTGTCGACTGTGTCCTCATTGCTTCTGTGGAGTGTGTGATGTGTATTGAGCGTGGACTGTGTCCTCATTGCTTCTGTGGAGTGTGTGATGTGTATTGAGCGTGGACTGTGTCCTCATTGCTTCTGTGGAGTGTGTGATGTGTGTTGAGCGTGGACTGTGTCCTCATTGCTTCTGTGGAGTGTGTGATGTGTATTGAGCGTGGACTGTGTCCCCATTGCTTCTGTGGAGTGTGTGATGTGTATTGAGCGTGGACTGTGTCCCCATTGCTTCTGTGGAGTGTGTGATGTGTATTGAGCGTGGACTGTGTCCTCATTGCTTCTGTGGAGTGTGTGATGTGTATTGTGTGTCGACTGTGTCCCCACTGCTGTGCAGGTGGAGAAGATGCATTTGCTGGAAGAATCTGATTCCCCCGAAAAGCACTGATGTGTGGATTGTCTTCCCCTGACAAGACCTGATTTGTGGATTGTCTTCCCCTGACAAGACCTGATACACGGATTTTACATCCTTTTGACAAGAAATGGTCCATGGATTGTGTGTCCTTGGCAAGAAGAAGTGATTCATGGATTGTATTCCCTGACAAGAGGTGATACATAGATTGTGTTCCCTGATGAGAAGTGATACATGGATTGTGTTCCCCGATGAGAAATGATACATGGATTGCATTCCCGATTAGAAGTGATACATGGAATGTATTCTCCTGACAAGAAGTGATACATGGATTGTGTTCCCTGATGAAAAAGTGATACGTGGATTGTGTTCCATGGTGAGAACTGATACATGGATTGTGTTCCCCTACTGAGAAGTGGATTGTATTCCCCTGACATGAAGTGATATATGGATTGTATTCCCCTGACAAGAAGTGATGCGTGGATATTATTTCCTGACAAGAAGTGATATACATGGATTGTATTCCCTACAAGAAGTGATACCTCGATTGTATTCTGCTGACAAGAAGTGACACATGGATTGTGTTCTCCTGACAATAAATGATGTATGCGTTTTTGTTCCCACCTGACAAGAAACGATACATGGATTGTGTTCCGGTGACGAGAAGTGATATATAAATTGTACATATAGATCAGATCTCCCAGACAAGAATCCACATGCTTTGGCCATCTCATATATGGTTGCGAGACATGGACACTGATGGTGGTTGGTTATTAACTTATGATTAGTTCAGTCTCACCCTTGCTTTGCTGGAACTGACTAATTATGTAACACCACTTGCATTCTGTGCACTACAGCCGACTGACAACAGCAAGTGTTTAAACACTCACATGGTCAAGCATCTTACTTTTGTTTCAAACACTCACATGGCCAAGCATCTTACTTTTGCACCTTAGAAAGACATAATGGAACTAATTTTGATGGAGACTCATCTTTCCAATGCTTAAAAGCTGAGAGATGGAGGCTTATGGAGAGGATGACTTTATTGACTGATGTCATGGTGTTTTGTCATCTTTCTTTATGTTTGTCTGATGTTTTGACAACATAGATGTGCTGACTACTGAAAGAGAAAACTGAATTAAATCAGTTCTGTTATCTGTTTTTTTTTCTTAAAGTATGCCCCCCCCCCCCTCCCCCCCCCCCCCCCAACTTCCCCCTGATTTCAAACTCCCCATTTTATAGAGAGGTCTGTTTCTACTTTCAGTTTACTTTGAATAGTATCTCACTGATCTAGAGCTAATACAGTAGAGTCCTGAATAACCTCTCCAGAAACCTTTCATATCTGGGTCTCCAGAAGGGGAGGTGGGAACAGGTGTTTGTTGGGAGGTAAAGTGAGTATAAAGACAAATATGTTCCAGAAGAAACAAGATTTTAAGCCTTTCACTCCTGACTGTGGAGATAGAGATATTCATGGTTCAAGGTTCATGGGAAAGATAAAGGTAATGATGCTTATAGCCCAGCCGACTGCAAAGGGCCATGTCAGGGCTGTAGATTCATGGGAAAAGACGGGAAACTGAGAACACATGCATGTCAGGAATGATATTTCTGTATGAGTTTAAAAAAAAAAAAAAAAAAAATTGTTTTGAGTTGAATCGAGTGTTCAATAAACCCAAATCAAAACTTAAAGCATTACAGACTGTAATTGTTGGTCCGTTGAGTCACGAGAACCACTTCAGTCATCTTGGGGCTAGGGGGGGGGGGGGGGGGGGGGGATGTTTTGTGGATATACAGGTGGCTGATCAAGCTGATGCGTGCACGGAATGTGCGGTGACAGCTTGGACAGGCAATGTGGGAGATCTGCTCTTGATTGCTGGCGCGGCTTTCCTTGCCTGTCTTTTGTTGCGCTGCAGCTGTCCTTTCTTCACATAAAACGGAGCCTTTGTGGACAGAGTAGCGCCATCTAGCTTGATCCATAGCAGACTATAGATAGATGACGTATCAGACTGAAAAGTTTCGACTATCACTGTATGGTCAATGGTGGCAAACAGTGAAAGGGAGGGAATCTCAGTTTGATTGTTCTTCATTCGTAGGTTCTGATCCATAGGCATGGGACACCACCACCTCCTACTACCCCCACTGATAAAGGGAGGGAATCTCAGTTTGATTGTTCTTCATTCATAGGTTCTGATCCATAGGCATGGGACACCACCACCTCCTACTACCCCCACTGATAAAGGGAGGGAATCTCAGTTTGATTGTTCTTCATTCGTAGGTTCTGATCCATAGGCATGGGACACCACCACCTCCTGCTACCCCCACTGATAAAGGGAGGGAATTTCAGTTTGATTGTTCTTCATTCATAGGTTCGAAGGTTCATGTCAATGACTTTGTTTCTTTCTTTCTTGCAATTGTCGTCTTCAAACGGAACTTCAGGATCATTACTACAAAACTGTATGGGTGAAATAAGTCTGTCAAGTTCAAGAACAAATCAGTGTTTCCTTTTTTTCATTTTCGTTCTTTCCTTGCTTTTTTTTTAAACGAGGAAAATGTTGAAAAAAATTGTTTTTTTTTTAATACAAGGGGTTTGACATTAGTCAATGTGACCATACATTTTGTGATGATTGGCAGCTATAATGACAGAGAGAAGCTACAAACAGAGCGTGTAGCAAACAGAGCGTGTAGCAAACAGAGCGTGTAGCTAGCGGAATGGATTTGGTTTTTTTTCTGTTGTCTTCCACAAGTACATGCAGGAACGACTGTCTTGTTCTTTTTTCATTCGATTTTATGTCCACATGTGAACAGTTGTACAAAACATACCAAGTTCAGAGTGCTTCTTGCTTCTGTGTATTTTACCAGTCATCTGCTTTCTGATATGCTGGAGGGGGGGGGGGGGGGGGTAGGAGGGGATAATATCCAGTTCAGTTTCATTCTGCCATATATTGATTTTTCATGAAGGAGCATTAAATCTTTTGATAATTCTCAAAAGCAACTGTCCATATTTATGCCAAACAGCTATTGCTTTGTTGTTATTTATATTTTCTGAAAAGAAAATAAGAATTAAGATAAGCTGAGCTTCCACTAACGCCCCTCCCACCCTCCCCTCTCTCCCTCCCTTCAAATTTGTATGCCTATTTTATGTGATAAATGAAACACTGATGAGATTATATGATTGTTGGATATTGTTGAATTTGTATTTGAATGATTAGCCAATGAAATGTGATGCAATTGTTAAGAAATATGTATTTTGTGTGATGAGAAATACACAAAGTGATATTACATAGATTTCAGAAGGCAGACTGCTGCTGCAGTCATTATTTATTTCTTGGTGTGTGTGTGTGTGTGTGTGTGTGTGTGTGTGTGTGTGTGTGTGTGTGTGTGTGTGTGGTGTGGTGTGTGGCTTGCTGTGTGTGGTTGTGTGTGTGTGTGTGTGTGTGTGTGTGTGTGTGTGTGTGTGTGGCTTGTGAACGGATTGTGATGTGTTTTAATTTTTTCATTTACTTTTTCAGTAAACTGGAATTTTTTTGGTTTAAAATGTTTTTCCCAGTTTATCTTCATCATGTTGAATGTCGTACAACTCAAGTTTAATATGACAGCAAAATGTTTTTGTTGTTGGTGTTCTGTTTTGAATCTTTTTTGTCCTATAGATGCACTTAGAATTAATGTCCACACTCACCAACACTGCAGATGGAGATGACCTTCCCAGAACAGTTGGAGTAGGCATCTCATCTAACTCTGGATGGAATCTATGAGAATATCTACATGTTAAGATGGTGAAAAGTGACAGTTTTCATTTTGGATGCAAGCAAGATTCAAATCTCTTTGACCACAAGGCTAACCAGGCACACATCGGCGCCTTAAATGCTGGCCTCGGGTATGAGTTGGTGTGTGTGTGTGTATGTGTGTGTGTGTGTGTGTGTGTGTGCGTGTGTGTGTGTGTGTGTGTGTGTGTGTGTGTGTGTGTGTGTGTGTGTGTGTGTGAGAGAGAGATTCACACTGTTCTTGATGGGAATGTTTTTTTTGTCCCATTGGAACAATGGTAGCATACTCAATACTGCAAGAGATGGAAATGCAGACGTTCTCCTTTTATGTTTCTTTGTGTGTGTGTGTGTGTGTGTGTGCAGTGTGTGTGGTGTGTGTGTGTGTGTGTGTGTGTGTGAGATTATAAATGATTTTCAATCATGTTAATTCTTAAAAAAAAGTTGTCATTAGAACAATTGTAGCATACTCAATACTGCAAGAGATGGAAATGGTGATGTTTTCCTTTTTATTTATTTAATTTAATTTATTTATGTTTTTTTTTTTTTTTGGGGGGGGGGGGGGTGGATTATCTAATGATTACCGATCATGTTTATTCTTAGAAAAGTTGTTTGAAGCGATTATTTCTTTGGAAATTATTTTTCTTTCACATTTCTTCATCATTAAAAAGTGATCAACCATTTTTCCTTCAGAAATGAATCTGTGTGTGTGTGTGTGTGTGTGTGTGTGTGTTTGTGTGTGTGTGTTTATTTCAATACATTGACAGCATTTTCTTTTAGAAATATTTTTGTTGTGTTGGTTTTGTTTTGTTTTTTAATTCATTCTAAACGTGTTTGCTTTTGAAATGGATCTTGTTTTCTTTGTTGTTCTTCAAGTACTTTCCAAACAGGTTTGTTTTTGAAAGGAATCTTTTTGTGTAAGTTGTTAACTGTATTCTTTAGGTTTTTTTTCCTGCTTTTGAAATATGTTTTCTTTTGTGTATGTTTTTCCTTTGAATACAATCCAAATAATTTCCCTTTTTCTGTGGAATCTTTTTTTTTATTTGTTGTTCTTCTAATGCATTCCAAATATTCTGTCGTCTTGAAGAAGCAAATCTTGTAGTGTTTGTTGCTGATTTAAATGCATTCGAAAAATGTTTCCTTTTGAATTGAATTTTTGTCGTATTTGTTTTTTTCTTTAAAAGTACATTTTGAAAATTTTTCGTTTGGGATTGAATCCTTTGTTCCTTATCCACCTACCCTAAAATAGTTGTTTCAAATTGCTATTTTATGTAGCTATCTAAATGCAGTCCATGGATGTGTGTGTGTGTGTGTGTGTGTGTGTGTGTGTGTGTGTGTGTGTGTGTGTGTGCGTGCGTGTATGTGTGTGTGTGTGTGCGTGTGTGTGTGTGTGTGTGTGCGTGTGTGTGTGTGTGCGTGTGCATGCGTGCATGTATGTGTGTGTGTGTGGTGTGTTGTGTGTGAGAGAGAGAGAGAGAGAGAGAAGAGAGAGAGAGAGAGAGTACAAAGATATATACTTGTATTATGTATTATTACCTTTGTATACATAGTAAGACATGCTCTGTGCACTCCAAAAGATGTCAGAAAGTGATCGTGAATTGTTGTTATTATAGTTATCATGAGCAGAAAGTCACTAAAATCTGATCAACAAAATGAAACAAAATGTCTTTTATTTCGTATTAAAAATCCAAATGCACTCTTGTTTTGTGTTCAGTTGTTTTTGAGAGAGAGAGAGAGACACAGAGAGAGAGAGAGACAGAGACAGAGAGACAGAGGAGAGACACAGAGAGAGAGAGACAGAGAGAGAGAGAGAGAGAAGAGAGAGAGCGAGAGAGAGAGAGAGTGAGAACTGAAGACTTAGAACTGTTTACTCTCAGGACTGTGGAATCCACTAACAGTGAAGCTTCCAGAAACTGTCACCAGCCTTCAAGTTATGGCATTACACATCTACATCTTCCTTCAAAGGCTCTCCCAGTAAGTACCGCCTCTCTTAAAAAAAAAACCCCTCCAGATGAAGATTCCTTCCCTCTGAAGACCCTCCTAATCAAGATTCTCTCCCTAAGAAGACCCTCTCCGTACGTTCGTTCATGGGTGATTTTTACGTCCTATTGGCCTGAGGCCCTAAAGGACAAGGTTTCCCAGACTTTAATCTGTGTAGTTTTTGGCGTTGCTGTCCCCTGTGGTGATTGGTCGTTGTCGGTGTCGTTGGTTGTCTGCTCTCTGTGGCTGTCTCCTCCCCAGGCCTTTTACAGTCTCTTCTCAGGGCCACTTGATATGGATCCACACGATCCAGTTTTGGCCAGTTCGGGTAAAAACACCCTAACTGGCCGCCCCCCTAGCTGTGAAGCCAGAGGACAGAGGTGTGAGTCTCAGAGGTTTGACCCAAGGCTGGACCTTTGGGATGCTCTTTGCCCCCTCCGTAAAGACCCCCTTCCATTAAAGACCCTGCCAATTAAGACTCAGTCCCCTTGAACACTCTCCTTATAAAGACTCCCCTCTCTTTACAGACCTTCTCAATAAAGACTCCCTCCTTTTACAGACTCTCCTTATAAAGACCCCCTCTCTTTACAGACCTCAATAAAGACTCCCTTTTACAGACTCTCCTTATAAAGACCCCCTCTCTTTACAGACCTTCTCAATGAAGACTCCCTTCCTTTAAAGACTCTCCTTATAAAGATCCCCTCTCTTTACAGACCTTCTCAATAAAGACTCCCTCCTTTTACAGACTCTCCTTATAAAGATCCCCTCTCTTTACAGACCTTCTCAATAAAGACTCCCTCCTTTTAAAGACTCTCCTTATAAAGACTCCCCTTCTTTACAGACTCCCCCCAAAAGACTCCCTCCTTTTACAGACTATCCTTATAAAGACCCCCTCTCTTTACAGACCTTCTCAATAAAGACTCCTTCCATAAAGACTCTCCTTATAAAGACCCCCTCTCTTTACAGACCTTCTCAATAAAGACTCTCTCCTTTTACAGACTCTCCTTATAAAGACCACCTCTCTTTACAGACCTTCTCAATAAAGACTCCCTCCTTTTACAGACTCTCCTCATAAATAGCCTCTGTTTACAGACCTGAATAAAGACTCTCTCCTTTTACAGACCCTCCTTATAAAGATCCCCCTCTCTTTACAGACCTTCTCAATAAAGACTCCCTTTTACAGACTCTCCTCATAAAGACCACCTATCTTACAGACCTTCTCAATAAAGACTCCCTTCCATTTACAGACTCTCCTTATAAAGACCCCCTCTCTTTACAGACCTTCTCAATAAAGACTCCCTTTTAAAGACTCCTTATAAAGAACCCCTCTCTTTACAGACCTAAAAAAGACTCCCTCCTTTTACAGACTCTCCTTATAAAGACCCCTCTCTTTACAGACCTTCTCAATAAAGACTCCCTCCTTTTACAGACTCTCCTTATAAAGACCCCCTCTCTTTACAGACTTTCTTAATAAAGACTCCCTTTACAGACTCTCCTTATAAAGACCCCCTCTCTTTACAGACCTTCTCAATAAAGACTCCCTTCCTTTAAAGACCCCTTCCCCAGTTAAGACTTCCTACCTTTAAAAAGACTCCTAATAAAGACCGTTTAAACACTCCCTTTAAAGACCGTCCCGATACAGATTCCAACGCTTTAACCCCCCCCCCCCCCCCCCTGCCCCTCTCCCTACCTATACAGACCCTTCTGTAATGACTCGTCTTTTAAAGATCCTCCATCCCTCCCCCCCCCCTCCCTATCAAGACTCCCTTCATTTGAAACCCTCCAAAATAAAACTCCCTCCCTTTAAAGATGTAGTAAAGACTTCCTCCCTTCAAAGAACCCGCCCTGATAGAAACTCCTTCCCTTTCAAATAAAGACTTATTCCCTTAAAAGCTCCCCCCCCCCCCCCCCAAAAAAAAAAAAAAAAAAAAAAAAAAGACCCCTCCCATTAAAGATCCTTCAAATAAAGAGTCCCTCCTTTTATAGATCCTCCCAGTTAAGGCTAACTCTCTGTAAAAACCTCCCCGTTGAAGACGTTGTCCCCCTAAAGACCTTCTAAATAAATATTTCATCCTTTTAAAGACTTTTCCTACAAAGACTTAATCCCTTTAAAGATTCTCCTAATAAAGAGTTATCTGTAGAAGCTCCTTCCGTTAAAGTTTAAGACCATCACAATAGAAATGTATCTGTTCAGATGCTCTCCCAAGAAAGACATTCCCAATTAAGACTCTAACCGTTAAGACAACACCCCTATCCGCTTAATGAATGAGAAAAAAGCAAACATGAATTGTGGGAGACAATGGGGCATTGTCAACTTGGTTCAGAAGTGCAGATAACAACCTTTACGGTAAAATGCACACGCACGCGCGTACATGCACAGGCAAACAAGCAAGCAAACACGTGGTGTGTGTATGTGTTGTGTGTGTGTGTGTGTGTGTGTGTGTGTGAGAGAGAGGAGAGAGAGAGAGAGAGAGAGCAAAAAATTGTTATTTCTTCTTGCTCCATCTCTTGCCTTGCTCCCTGAAACCCAAAATTAATGATTATGTCAGAGACCTCTGGCAGGAGGATTGGAATACACAGACGAATAACAAACTCTTTCAGATCCATCCAAACCTAAAGGAGTTCCTCTCATCTACGTCTGGTGGTCGTAAAGAAGAAACGGTTCCATGCCGGCTGCACACCGGCCATTCGTATTTTACCCATTCATACCTTTTAAAGAATGAAGAAGCTCCATGGTGCATTCCATGTCATGTGCCACTCACAATGAAACATGTTCTTTTAGAGTGTTGGGACTTGCACGATGTGAGACACAAACATTTTACAGCATATTGCAAGAAAACCTTGTTCAGAGATGTTCCAACTGACGCGATCTTTGAGTTCTTGAAAGAGATTAACATTTTTCATGGGATCTGAGATTTAACAGTGGAAAGATTTTTAACAAATTTTCGGATGTGATTTTCGAAGATGTATTTTAAAGAATTGTGTGAATGAATGACTTGTGAGTTGATTTTAACGTGGTGACAGCCCTGATGTGGCCCTTTGTGGTCGGCTGGGCTATAAATAACGTTATCTATCTATCTCCCTGAACCTGAAAACTTCTTCCCCATGAAATAAGGCACTTATGTGTACATACAGCTTCCAATTCAGCATTAAAATTTAAAAAAAATGTCTGTCTTAGTTGATATTTCAAAGTCTGGTATCATAGACAAATTTAACATGTGTATACGTGCACACACGCAACCACACTCACGCACACAAACGCTTGTGTGTGCATGCGTGTGTGTGTGTGTGTGTGTGTGTGTGTGTGTGGAGGGGGGGTCTATGTGTGTAAAGGTGGAGAGACGAGGGGTGGGTGGGGTGGGGACGGGGGGGGGGGGGGGATCGCGGGGAAGGGAGAAGCTTACGTCAATCAACATATAAACATAAGGGAATTTGTTTACATTATCTCCTAACATCGATTTTCTTTAGAAATAAAGTTTGTTGTTGTTTGTTTGTTTTCAAAATCCGCTCTTAAAGAGTGACAGCCTTTATTTTGAGAGTCTTTAACGGACAAGTCTTTATTTGGAGAGTCTTTTAAAGAGAAAAGTCTTTATTGGGAGAGTCTTTGAAGGTATCGAATCTTTATTGGGAGAGTCTTCAAACAGATAAAGTCTATATTTAGAGGGTCTTCAAACGGGTAAAATCTTTAAAATATTGTAAGTTTGAACAGTAACAAGAAAGGTAACTGTTGCTCCATAGCGAAAGAAACAAACGCTGCTCTCCGCACCAGTTCACCATCCACAGCTGGGACCTGCATGATGTGAGATATAAACACTTTACAGCAGACTTAATTCACCATCCACAGCTGGGACCTGCATGATGTGAGATATAAACACTTTACAGCACTCCATTCACCATCCACAGCTGGGACCTGCATGATGTGAGATATAAACACTTTACAGCACTCCATTCACCATCCACAGCTGGGACCTGCATGATGTGAGATATAAACACTTTACAGCACTCCATTCACCATCCACAGCTGGGACTGGCATGATGTGAGGCATAAACACTTTACAGCACTCCATTCACCATCCACAGCTGGGACCTGCATGATGTGAGGCATAAACACTTTACAGCACTCAATTCACCATCCACAGCTGGGACTGGCATGATGTGAGGCATAAACACTTTACAGTAGTCCATTCACCATCCACAGCTGGGACTGGCATGATGTGAGGCATAAACACTTTACAGCAACTCAATTCACCATCCACAGCTGGGACCTGCATGATGTGAGGCATAAACACTTTACAGCATTCAATTCACCATCCACAGCTGGGACCTGCATGATGTGAGATATAAACACTTTACAGCACTCAATTCACCATCCACAGCTGGGACTGGCATGATGTGAGGCATAAACACTTTACAGCACTCAATTCACCATCCACAGCTGGGACCTGCATGATGTGAGGCATAAACACTTTACAGCAGACTCGATTCACCATCCACAGCTGGGACTGGCATGATGTGAGGCATAAACACTTTACAGCAGACTTAATTCACCATCCACAGCTGGAACCTGTATGATGTGAGGCATAAACACTTTACAGCAGACTCAATTCACCATCCACAGCTGGGACTGGCATGATGTGAGGCATAAACACTTTATAGCAGACTCAGCTCACCATCCACAGCTGGGACCTGCATGATGTGAGGCATAAACACTTTACAGCAGACTCAGTTCACCATCCACAGCTGGGACCTGCATGATGTGAGGCATAAACACTTTACAGCACTCAATTCACCATCCACAGCTGGGACTGGCATGATGTGAGGCATAAACACTTTACAGCACTCAATTCACCATCCACAGCTGGGACTGGCATGATGTGAGGCATAAACACTTTACAGCACTCAATTCACCATCCACAGCTGGAACCTGCATGATGTGAGGCATAAACACTTTACAGCAGACTCCATGAAAACCTTGTTCAGAGATGTCCCACCTGATGCGATCTTTGGATTTCAGAAAAAAAAAACTTTGTTCATCTGATCTGAATTTTACATTGCAAAGATTTTGTATCAAAATTTACGGTGTGTTTATAGGTGCTTTTATTTATTTATTTTTTAAAGGGTTGTGTGAATGAATGACTTGTAAATTGACTTAACGCGGTGACAGCCCTGATATGGCCCTTTGCGGTTGGCTGGGCTATAAGCAACTTTACCTTACTTTCCACAGATGTGGGCAAGAGACAAACGGCACGAACAGTGAAATTTCCCTGGCTAAGGAAGCTCCAAGATGAACCATGTATTTGGGCTGACAGAGG
Organism: Conus canariensis; assembly: GCA_033310375.1. Lineage (NCBI taxonomy): Eukaryota > Metazoa > Mollusca > Gastropoda > Neogastropoda > Conidae > Conus > Conus canariensis. The sequence goes on along the minus strand of CM065732.1, from coordinate 2,442,766 downwards.
TACGCCCACAGAAACACCAAGAGAATTTCACAAAGTCATGTTTAGTCAAGTCAGGCATAATTGTACTGTGTGTTGCAGAACACACAAACGAACGAAAAAAAATGTTTCACTCACTTTTTCTTTCCTTTGTGATTTGTTTTTAAAAGAAAGGGAGTCGAGAGTACAAGCATCTGAAAAAAAAGATGGAAAGAAAGTGCCAAGAGTACGATCATAGATGATAGATATTCAAACGAAAATCTCAACAATAAAATCATCCCCGAAGAAATTACAAAGAAAGTGTCAACAATTCAATCGTCAGCCAAATATGTCTAAAAGAAAGCGTAAACAATGAAATGATCTGAAATATATTTGAGAGAAAGCTTAAACAATGAAATGATCTTTCAAAGAAATTTATCAGGGAAATGTCAAGAATGCAATCCTATGCCAAAGATATATAATAAGAACATATCACAGATACAGTCATGTGTCAAAGAAATTTGATTAGAAAGTGTTACGAATACAATCACGAGCCAGGGAAATTTAAGTAAAAGAAAAGCAGTAATATACAAAAGAAATTTAGAAAGGAAGCGCTTGGTGTACAATCATATGGTCAAAAAAATTCAGAAAGAGGATTTTAATACTGAAATTACATACACACACAAAAGTTAGTAAATGTCAAGAGTACAATCAGCTGACAGGAAATTCAAAGCTCTAAAGTACGTAGCACAATCGTACCCCAATGAAAATTAATAAGAAAGTGACAAGACAGCAATCATATGCAAACAATGGAAGTAATTGTCATGAGTACAACCCACCCAAGGTAAAAATGAAGTGAACAGAAGTAATTGTCATGGGTACGATCATAGGCCAAAGAAATTTAGAAAGGAAGAGTCAAGATTGCAATCATGATGATGCTAAAGAAATATAATAAGAAAGGATGAGGAATACATGCCCTAAAATCTAGTAGAAAAGTTTCAAGAATACAAAATGTGCAAGAGAAATTTACTTAGAGAATGTCAAGACTGCAATTATGCACAAGAGAAATTGGGTAAGAAGGTGTAGTGTGTGATCATATACCCAAAAAATTAGTTTAAAAAAGTGTCAGGAGTACAAGAATCATAAATGCCACAGAAATTTAGTTTAAAAAAAGTTTCAAAATGGAGTGACTGACGGCGGAGAACGAAGCAAAATTTAGAAAAAGAGGGTGTTAGTTACCGCCAATGACATTGACAAACAAAGCACATGACAAGACACGATGCATTTCAACCTCTTGGGTCTTCTTCAGGCGAAAAAATAAATCACATTTAACATTTAAGACAGTACAAACAAAGAACGAAAATGACTCATCTGTTGTTGTCGAAGACGTGACGTGGAATACAACACAACAAAGGGTATCAGGGTTGACAGGTACACACACAAAAAGGGCGAAAACAGGACGTGAAATACAACACAACAAAGGGTGTCAGGTACAGTACCACACAAAAAGCGAAAACAGACTGAAATACACACACAAGGGGTCAGCTCAAAATATATCTGGAACAGGAGACGTGACGTAAAATAGAGTGTGGAAGACGAGACGTGGAGTACACGTGGAGTAAAAAAAAAAGTAGAATACAGTCTTACGCCAATGCTATTTGTTAGAAAGTCTCAAAAGTACAATGACATGGCAAATGAATATCTAAGAGGTACTCTCTCTCTCTCTCTCTCTCTCTCTCTCTCTCTCTCTCTCTCTCTCTCCTCTCTCTCTCCTCTCTCTCTCTCTCCTGTCATACAGCACTAACTAACTTAGTTGAACAATGGCTTTCAAACATTAATTGTAATCTATTTACAGGTGTACTTTTTGTTGACTTTGCAAAAGCCTTTGACATTATTGACCATAATCTTCTTGCAAAAAAAACTTGTATTTTACGGTCTATCCAGAAAATCTCTTGATCTGCTATCCTCTTTTCTGACCAACAGGAAACAGTCAGTTTTTAAAGCCTCTGTAAAATCCACTTTCCTACCAGTGAATTATTGTGTCCCCCAAGGATCAATTTTAGGTCCAGTCCTTTTTTCGTTTATATAAATGATCTTCCTCTAGCTATTTCCTCTTCATTGAACTATTTGCTGACGACACGACACTCCACAGTAAAGGTAGAAATGTACACTCGGTATGCAGTGCTCTTCAAAAAGATATAAATAATCTTACTGAGTGGTCCAAACCAAATCACATGGCCCTCCATCCTATGAAATCCAAATTTATGTTGATATCAACTAGGCAAAAACGACAAAACTTGAAAACTAGATCACCTCCATTGTATCTCTACGATCAGATTATAGAAGAAATTGATTCACATAAGTTACTTGGTCTCACTATCGATAACAATCTATCTTGGTCTAATCACGTTTCTGCTTTATCTCGGAAGATCTCAAGTAATATATTTCAATTAAACAGAATTAAGCACATCCTTGACCAACATTCTCGGAAGTTATTTTTCCATGCCTATATACAATCTGATATTGACTATGCTTCAACTTGCTGGGACATGGCCAGTCACAATTGCTTGAAACCACTGGAGCGTTTGTATAGACGTTCACTAAAAATCGTACTCCTTAAATCATCTCTTCAAGTTGCAGACTATAAAGAACTTGAGATTCTCCCATTCAGTCAGAAATGTCGTTTCAATAAGGGTGTGTTTATGTACAAAATAATGAACAATCTTGCACCTTCTTATCTATGTACCAAATTCCTTGTAAACACCTTTCGTAATAAATATTTGATATCCATTCCCCGGCCCAGAATTGATCTATTCATGTCTTCCTTAGCATATTCGGGTGGTAATTTTTGGAATGCAATTCCTTATGACATAAGGAATACAAATAGCTTATCTACGTTTAAAACACATTATCATAAATATCTAATGCTAAGCTATAGTTAACCTTCTGTGGTATTTTTGGATCGTGATCTTCTATCCAATTTCCTCAAATGTTTTTTTTACTCATCTGTATGTCTTTATTCTGCTGCCTGCTTGTATTCCCTGCCTATTTGTCTATCTGTCTGTCTGTATTGTCTGCCTCTCTCTCTCTCTCTCTCTCTCTCTCTCTCCTCTCTCTCTCTCTCTCTCTCTCTCTTCCATCTCTCTCTCTCTCTCTCTCTCTCTCTCTCTCTCTCTCTCTCTCTCTCTCTCTCTCCTTCTATATTTGTCTTGTCTAGCTGTTGCCTGTCTACCTTCTATTGTCTGTCTCTAACTCATAAGGTTAAAGAATGTTTCTAAGGTATGTGCCCTTTCCCCTCATGACTTTTTAAATATATGTGTAAGTGGAAGTGTTGTGTAGGTATCTGCCCTATAATATGGGCCGGGGCCTGCGCATCAAGATTCATGCTCTCACCTGCATGCATACATTGTGTACAAGTATGCTTTGTACATATTTGTATGTATGTATGTTTATGCATATGTATATGTGTATTAACTATATGTATATGTATATATGTATGTGTAAATATATTTATTGTGTGTGTGTGGTGTGTGTGTGTGCGTAAATATATTCGCAATTTTTTTTTTTTTTTTTTTTTTGTGAGGGCATGGTTTAAAAAAGCCATTATTATTGCTTATCCATCTTACCCTCAACAAAACATTCGTCCGTTCGTTCGTTCCAATTACCCAAACCTACCCCTTGGCCTTTTCCTTCCTTCTCTCTCTCTCTCTCTCTCTCTCTCTCTCTCTCTCTCTCTCTCTCTCTCTCTCCATTTACCCCAAACCTACCCCTTGGCCTTTTCCTTCCCCGTTTCCTTCCCCTTGTTCGCTATGTTCACGCGTCTTTTCTATTTGCGTTCGTTTGTCAATGCCATGGACAATAGCTAATTTGTTTTGAACTGTACAAGATCTTGTTATACTTTGTTCTTTTTATATATGTATTTGCATTAATTTGATCTTTAAATGCATTAATTTGATCTTTAATTTGTTTTTCTTTCTTTTTGCCCCAGGGCTGGGTGGAAAAAAAGCATTTGTATTGCTTATCTCATTACCCTGGTAAAATAAAATTTCGTTCGTTCGTTCGTTCGTTCTCTCTCTCTCTCTCTCTCTCTCTCTCTCTCTCTCTCTCTCTCTCTCTCTTCTTCTTCTTCTTCTTCTTCTTCTTCTTCTTCTTCTTCTTCTTCTTCTTCCACCTTATTAAAGAAGGCCAATGTAACATGATCCAATCTTTGGAGTGAATGGCATTTTGAGATGCTCGCTTCGTTGGGAAAGATATACTGTATGACGTCAGACTGATGAGTGAATGGAAATGTGAGATTAGGAGCAACAACAACAACAAAAACAATAACAACATCGACAACCAAAACAACAATAGAAAAAGAGCAACTATCAGTAACATCATCAATCAACACCAACAATGTCAATGAACAATTTCTTACGTCAGTCAACAACAGTGTGCATCAGTTAACAACTGACGTCAGTCAACAACAGTGTGCATCAGTTAACAACTGACGTCAGTCAACGACAGTGGGCATCGGTTGACAACTGACGTCAGTCAACAACAATGTGCATCAGTTAACAACTGACGTCAGTCAACAACAGTGTGCATCAGTTAACAACTGACGTCAGTCAACGACAGTGGGCATCGGTTGACAACTGACGTCAGTCAACAACAGTGTGCATCAGTTGACAACTGACGTCAGTCAACAACAATGTGCATCAGTTAACAACTGACGTCAGTCAACAACAGTGGGCATCAGTTAACAACTGACGTCAGTCAGCGACAGTGGACATCGGTTGACAACTGACGTCAGTCAACAACAGTGTGCATCAGTTGACAACTGACGTCAGTCAACGACAGTGGGCATCGGTTGACAACTTACGTTAAGTCAACAACAGTGTGCATCAGTTGACAACTGACGTTAAGTCAACAACAGTGTGCATCAGTTGACAACTGACGTCAGTCAACGACAGTGGGCATCGGTTGACAACTTACGTTAAGTTAACAACAGTGTGCATCAGTTAACAACTGACGTCAGTCAACAACAGAGTGCATCAGTTGACAACTGACGTCAGTCAACAACATTGTGCATCAGTTGACAACTTACGTCAGTCAACAACAGTGTGCATCAGTTAACAACTGACGTCAGTCAACAACAGTGTGCATCAGTTAACAACTGACGCCAGTCAACAACAGTGTGCATCAGACAACTGACGTCAGTCAACAACAGTGTGCATCAGTTAACAACTGACGTCAGTCAACAACAGTGTGCATCAGACAACTGACGTCAGTCAACAACAGTGTGCATCAGTTAACAACTGACGTTCAGTCAATAACAACAATATCGCCGAACAACAGCAACGATATAGTCAGTCCACATTACGTCAATTACATCAGCACATCAGTCGACAATAACAACAACATTAGCCACCTACATCAAGAGCAATTCGGTGAAGAACATAAAACGTAAACAGCAAAAGCATCCGTAAGAACGATGAGCAGTTTGTCAATGTCAAACCTAAATGGCTCCCGGGTATATTCGGCTGATAGGAAGTATAGTGTACTGCTCCCGGGAACATTCGGCTGATAGGAAGTATAGCGTACTGTCACATCTTGCTACACCATACTTCCTACCAGCCGAATGTCAAATGGACTCGGTGGAGAGGCAAACGTTCGCTGACGGTTAACTGCGAACGTTTGACCACAGTCAGTACCGTGGAGCTGAACCCAACCCGGAATCAGCGAGTCAGTCAATAGCGGAGAGCACTTTCCCACTGATGAAAGTCAGTAAGTCCGGAAAGAGGAGGCAGAGCATTGTCCCAGGGCCGTCCGTCCTCTTCTCTCTCTCTCTCTCTCCTCTCCTCTTCTCTCCTCTCTCTTGTGTGTGTGTGTGTGTGTGTGTGTGTGTGCGTGTGCGTGTGTGTGTGCACGCTTATGTGTGTGTGTTGTGCGCGCGTGTGTGTGTCTGTGTGTGCACGCGTGAATGCGGGGTGTGTGTGTGTGTGTGTGTGTGTGTGTGTGTGTGTGTGTGTGTGTGTGTAGGTGGGAGGGGAAGGGGAGGAGGAAGAGGGGAGAGAGGCAGGAGGTGGGGTTGGGGTCGGGAAGAGGAGGAGGAGGAGGGGCCGGCAACACTTTTGGTTCAAGTCCATAGATACAACTTAGCCCAAAACATCATGTACCATTCTCCATTTCATTCAAAGCTGCTTGTACCATCTGTCAGAAGTTTCCTGTCCAAAAAGTGAAAAAAAAATCGGTCAAATTCGAGTGTACTATAACGACTCTGAATCAGT
>CM065732.1:2421542-2431542 GCA_033310375.1 Conus canariensis | reverse complement strand
TTCCATGTTTGATTGTGAAAATGCTCTAAATGATGTTGCTTCTTCCCAGCGAGGACATAAACCCTACAGAAAATGAACAGCAACAACCTTTTTCAGAAAATGAACAGCAACAACCTTTTTCAGAAAATGAACAGCAACAACCTTTTTCTTTTTACTTCGGACTTCCTTCTCTTCCTTCCTTCCTTTCTTTCTTTCATTCTTCTTTGTTTTGTTTTATTAATCTGCCCATTTCAAAGAATGGTTTCCACGTTACATCCCTCTCTTTCTTTCTTTCTTCTTCTTCTCTTTACTTTCTTTCTTTCCTTCCTTCTTTCTTTCTTTCCTTCTTTCTTCCTTTCTTCCCATTTCAAAGAATGGTGTCCAAGTTACATCTCCTCTTCCGCCCTCTCTCTGACCTACTTCGATATGGAATCTTGGCTGCTACAACCAAAACGTAATTAATAATGTCAATGAGGTGTATGACACGGAAGTTATAGAACAGATTTTCCCCTTCATGAGTCTCAATGGAGTTGTCGGTGCCTGTCGTGTGTGTGTGTATAAGCATTAGCACGCCGTGACACGGATCTCTTGTGACAGGATGTGTAGGTTTGTGAACGACGTGCCTTGGGATTGGGCAGAGGCTGAGAAGAGAACTGGCCGTTGGGACCAGTAGGGGGGAGAAGAGAACTGGCCGTTGGGACCAGTAGGGGGGTGAAGAGAACTGGCCGTTGGGACCAGTACGGGGGTGAAGAGAACTGGCCGTTGGGACCAGTAGGGGGGAGAAGAGAACTGGCCGTTGGGACCAGTAGGGGGGTGAAGAGAACTGGCCGTTGGGACCAGTAGGGGGGAGAAGAGAACTGGCCGTTGGGACCAGTAGGGGGGAGAAGAGAACTGGCCGTTGGGACCAGTAGGGGGGTGAGCGTGTGCATGGCTTGGAGAACTCCATGGCACGTGCGCTGTACAGCAGTGTTCATTCTTTTCACCAGTGCTGATTTAGGCCTAGTCTTTTGGTACTTGTACGTTCTGGCTCATTCTCTCTCTCTCTCTGATTCTTGTACCTTCTAGCATATTCTCTCTCTCTCTCTCTCTGTCTCTGTCTCTGCTCTCTCTCTCTCTCTCTCTCTGATACTCGTACGGTCTAGCATAATTATTCTCTCTCTCTCTCTCTCTCTCTCTCTCTCTGTTTCTCACTCTCTCTCTCTCTCTCTCTCTCTCTCTCTCTCTCTCTCTCTCTCTCTCTCTCTCTCTCTCTCTCTCTCTCTCCCCTGCAAGCGTAGAAAGGGGCTGGAAGGGGTGGAGTGTTTTTTGCATGTATTTGCACAAAAATAAAGTCGAATAATTTTGTATGTGAATATTTGACATACACATAACAGATTATCTCTCTCTCTCTCTCTCTCTCTCTCTCTCTCTCTCTCTCTCTCTCTCCTCTCCCCCCCCCCCTCTCTCTCTGCCTCGCTCTCTCTCAACCTACAAAACGTGAACTTTTTTGTCCCGAAATGAATCAATATGTTTTTTTTTTCGTTAAAAAAATCATTATCATCATAAGAATTCTTTAAAAAAACCCCAGCTGTTTATCTTTGATTGCATTCCAGTGTTCAACTAGACCATGCCTACATTCAGTTTAGAACTGAAAAAAATCATTATTATCGTAAAAATTCTCCCCCCCCCCCCCCACCCCCTACTGTTCATCTTTCGATCGCATTCCAGTGTTTAACTAGACCATGCCTACTTTCAGTTTAGAACTGCGTCCTTTCTTGTAATTTCTCCGTGACTGGAAATGCAATTGTAAATTCCCCAACAGATAAAAGATGTAGCATTGAGAAAAAAAAGACACTTTTTATGAAACTTTATCAGTATGATTGAACAGTTCTACCATACAACAAAGGAACATGGTCATCTCTCTCAGTTTTCGGAGGAAACCATGATGAAATGATGACCCACTTCAAGCAACTGCGTAAAATGCCGCAGAGTGTCCCCACTGGCACATACGACAGTGACAGAAGAGGGGTTCCGTCTTTGTCAAAGCAGGGCGGACACTTTCAATGGGAGCGCCAGTGCGTGAACACTATGGTACTACTTCCGGAAGCGTATACATACGTGGTCTGTGTACGAATGAGATTCTTGATTCTGTAGCGGGAAGAAGTTATGCAGTGAGTGAGTTCTTTAGAGTCTGTTCACACTTGGTGATATTAGACTATTTAAAACAAAAAGGAGCAAGGGGGAAGGGAGCGTTTACAAAAATCTATTAATTTGATGCATGGGAAGCACTTTTACTATTTGCGCAATTTCTGGTTTGTGGGTTATTGTTTTGATAGAATCATGTACAGTCACATCCACGTTCGATTCTTCATACAATGAAGTTAATATTGAACAATGAAAAAGAATATGGTCCACTGATGGAAGATTTGAACAATCACATGCTACACTTTGGGAAAATTTGGTTTTCCACGAATTCAGTCGAAGCTTGTATATTAAAGATGACAAATATCGTGGACATGATAAAATTTCATACTTCCCTGGAAGGTGTTCACTGTTCACGCATTTTTCTAATAGCGAATTACTTTCTTGAACATCAAGTTTTAAATTACTCCACGGTGTTTTTCTTAACGCACCATCTCTAGCTATTTTATCTGCTGTTTCATTACCAGATATGTCACAGTGTGATGGAATCCAGCAAAATGATACCCCAATTTCCTTCAACATAATGACATGTATATGTCTTATTTCAAAAAGTACATCTTTTATTTTTGATTCCCAATTTTGCAGCTGTACAGCGAGCTGGACAGCAACAGGTCTTCAGAGAAGAGCACCCCCCCTCCTCACTCTCCTCCCTCACCTTCTCTTCTCCCTCATGCACGTGTTTTGGCCTGACCCCTCTGTGAGAGCCAGACCGCAGCTGAATCTGGACTCCCAAGATGCTCTTCTGCAAGTGCCCCTTTCTTTCTTTCATTTTTTTTTAACCGCTCCGGCCTGGATTCGAACCTTCTGCTCTAGGACGGTCAGGCTGCCTGAAGGCCAAGTCACTCAAAGTGGGATGTTCAAATCACTTAGGTTTCGGACATATGTTTAAGAGATTTTGTGCAGGTCCGCGTCCATGGTTACAATTTAGGCCCCACACGCTATATATTCTCTGTTACACTCAAAGCTGCACCTGGCTTCTCTCAGAAGATCAGCCAGTACCAAAACATATTCATCGCACAGTCCAGCCCTTGACCCATTCCATACCTGACTGTGAGGCAGGTCTCATGTCCGTTCTTGTTTCTACGCAAGCACGATTCACATGACCCTTTATTTTCATGTCGTCTGCTGGACTTTTCACTCCAAAATCCTAGTGCTCTACCAATGGCGTAGAAAACAAGGAGTCCGCAAGTCATGCATCATTCTGATACTTCTGCTGACATATGGCATTGAACTGATTTACTGACCCCCCAAATTCCAGGATAAAAGCATCTTTTTCACATTCAAGAAATTTCTTTTCGCAGAGCCAGGGCGATTTTCATCTGTTCAAACTTTGTTGTTGTACTTGACCTTTGTTGTAACCCCGAACTCTGACCTGTACAGACTTATGAATAACAGACAAGGAGAGTCAATCTTAATCCTATAATGAAATAATGACAGGCCCATAACTAGCAGAAATGACAACGCAGAGCACACAGCCTAAGTAAGGAGGTATGTCCTCTTGTTTGCTCTGTGTGCTCTGTTCTGTAATTCCTGCCAGATTTGGTGTCGTAGGCAGAATTCGTCTGGAGTTGTGCACCAGTGATTATTTTCATCATGGAAGCAAGAGTTACCTTACTTGTTTCTTATTTCTGGTTAACTGTTCCCTGCCTCATTGAAGATGAAGGCTTATGACGTTTGATTCATGCCCCTCACGACCACATCCAGCTGGAACTGTTCTTACCTCCTCTGTTTTTGGTCTTTTGGCAGTTGTCCTCTTCCAAGAAACTGAAAGTTGTTTTGTTAGATCATGGGCAGATGTGTCTACAAACCAATACAAACTATCTTTGAGGATGTTCAGAAGATTTACAATAGAAAAAAAAGAAAAGAAAAGAAATCGTCGACGTTTCGGTCATAGACCGTCTTCGGGACTGATGACATCAAAAGAAAGACAAATAAATACGTATGGAAAATGATGTATAAAAACATGTGCGTAAACGGACGGATACGTGTTTAAACGCGCGCGCGCGCGCGCGCGCGCGCGGTGTGTGTGTGTGTGTGTTGCGCGCGCGAGCGCATGTGTGTGGAGTGGGGAGAAGGAAAAAGAGAGGCAGATTGAGGGGAAAAGCAAACAGAATTAGAGAAAAAGAAAGGGAGAGAGTGGTGGTGGTAGTGGTGAGTGGGGGGTGGGGAGCGGCGTGTTATGCTTGGAAGGGGACGCTTGAGGGTGTGTATGAGAGAAAAAAAGCACGGAAGTGAGGGGTGTGTTTGGGGGTGGTGGGATGGGGTGGAAACTCCTATGAAAATAGGTCAACAAACCTTCTTGCTTTCAACCTCTTGAGTGAAGACTTTGACCTGGAAACCCGATTCTTCCAACTGCTGGCAAGACTGGCATCCTCAGCTGCTGGAAGACTGGCATCCTCAGCTGCTGCTGGAAAGACTGGCATCCTCAGCAGCTGCTGGAAAGACTGGCATCCTCAGCAGCTGGAAAGACTGGCATCCTCAGCTGCTGGAAAGACTGGCATCCTCAGCTGCTGGAAAGACTGGCATCGTCAGCTGCTGGCAAGACTGGCATCGTCAGCTGCTGGTGGCAAGACTGGCATCGTCAGCTGCTGGCAAGACTGGCATCGTCAGCTGCTGGAAAGACTGGCATCCTCAGCTGCTGGAAAGACTGGCATCATCAGCTGCTGGAAAGACTGGCATCCTCAGCTGCTGCTGGCAAGACTGGCATCGTCAGCTGCTGACAAGGCTGGCATCCTCAGCTGCTGGCAAGACTGGCATCGTCAGCTGCTGGCAAGACTGGCATCGTCAGCAGCTGCTGGCAAGACTGGCATCGTCAGCTGCTGGAAAGACTGGCATCCTCAGCTGCTGGCAAGACTGGCATCCTCAGCTGCTGGCAAGACTGGCATCCTCAGCTGCTGCTGGCAAGACTGGCATCCTCAGCTGCTGGCAAGACTGGCATCCTCAGCTGCTGGCAAGACTGGCATCGTCAGCTGCTGGAAAGACTGGCATCCTCAGCCGCTGGAAAGACTGGCATCGTCAGCTGCTGGAAAGACTGGCATCCTCAGCCGCTGGAAAGACTGGCATCTTCAGCTGCTGAAAAGACTGGCATCGTCTGCTGCTGGAAAGACTGGCATCGTCAGCTGCTGGCAAGACTGGCATCGTCAGCTGCTGAAAAGACTGGCATCGTCAGCTGCTGAAAAGACTGGCATCGTCAGCTGCTGAAAAGACTGGCATCCTCAGCCGCTGGAAAGACTGGGATCCTCAGCTGCTGCTGGCAAGACTGGCATCCTCAGCTACTGCTGAAAAGACTGGCATCCTCAGCTACTGCTGGAAAGACTGGCGTCCTCAGCTGCTGGAAAGACTGGCACGATTCTCAGTCTGCTAGATGTCATCTTTCGTTTTTCTGCTTTCATAAAGCACCATGAGTTCAGTCCCACTTTGTTTTAATGAACGTGAGAGGGTGACGGTTGCCCGATTCCATGCTACTCCTGCTGAGAGTTTTGGAGGGGTACCTTCTTCTTCTTCTTCTTCTTCTTCTTCTTCTTCTTCTTCTTCTTCTTCTTCTCCAGCATTCCACTATCTGGTAGCGTGTGAACTCGTTTTACCCTGTTGGAATACTCACACTATACTCGAGAGTATAGTCAGTTCACTCTGACTTCGTTGAGTGTAGAAATTTGTGGGTAGAGGTTGTGGAAAAAGACAGATAAAAGATATGGTAGACAGAAAGGACAGTAGAGGACAGTACAGCAAAGGAGGAGACAGAGTTACTGAGAGCGAAAGGAAAAGGGGACGTTACTAGCACAGAATGTCCAGAAGGAGGGGAACTATTTGTACAAAAGACCCCCCGGTATCCCCACGGGGGAGGAGGGGTACCGTTTCCATTCTGAAATACAATTGATGGTTGGGGTGGATATAATTCTCCTGATCTTTTGCCTTTTTTTTTACTTTTTCTCTCTCCCCCCCCCCCCCCCCCCCCCCGCTCTTTTGACTTTGCTCTGGCTTGGTTCATCAGAAGGGTTTATCATTCAAACAAATAATCAATCACTACTCGTTCACCGGACGTCATCCACATTAAAACAAGGAAATTTGACCCGAAACGTAGGCGGAATTTCGCAAGTACAGCTCCACCCCCCCCCCACCCCTCCTCCTTCCTCTCCTAAATTCTAACGTAACAATCCTTCTGTTTGTGCATGTTTTCAAACGAAGTGCAGTCAACAGTGACCATTGTGCTATTAATTCTTTTCATCATAGCTACACACAGAAGTAAGCTTCGTTCGTTCTGTTAGATTTTCTCTCTATGTAGGGCTTTTGGATTTCGCTTTCTTTTCGATTTTCTAGTTCAGATTTTAGTATTTCCGTGTCATATAATTGACCCATTACTCTCACTCTGTCTGTCTGTCTGTCTATGTAACTGTCTCCCCCCATTAACCTCCACCCCCGCTTTCTCTCTCTCGTGTGTGTGTGTGTGTGTGTGTGTGTGTGTGTGTGTGTGTGTGTGTGTGTGTGTGTGTGTGTGTATGCACGCGCGTGCGTGTGTATGTTCGTGCCATAGTGCGTGCGTGCGCGCACGCGTGTGTGTGTATGGCGGCACACGTGCACATTACATGCATGCGTGTTTGCAAGCGTTTATTTTCGAGCGAGTATGCACGTGTGTTTATATGTGTGTTTATATGTGTATTGTGTGTTACAAATGTAAAGATGAAAGGAGAACGCTTACGTATGACGAACACACACAAATCTTGCTTCTAATAATAGAAAAATACCCCCCTCCCCCTACACACACCTCTAGCCATCTCTGTTCTCTCCCTCCTCTTCCTCCCCCGCCTGCTCAGAGCACTGTGTAACTTCATATAATAATAATAATGATAATAATAATAATAATAATGATGATGATGATGATGATAATAATAACAATAATAATAACAATGAATACTTATATAGCGCCTATTCTCGGCCAGAGACCAAGCTCTAAGCGCTTTACAATCCACACTCGTTTACACAACGGGCTGCCTACCTGGGCAGTGCCGACTGAAGAGCTGCCAGCTGGCGCTTCATTCAGTCGTTTCCCGTGTCATCCAGTCAATATCGTTCAATATCGTTCACTCTATTTCCTTCCTTCCTTCATTCTTTCCATTTCTCACGCAGGTTGCATGCTATGTGTAACGTGTCATCCATACCAACGGCCAAACTGGCCTACTCTTCCGAAAGTTGGTGATGGGATTTTACGTGTGTGCAAGATGTTATGCGTGCGTTCACACACGGAACCTCGGTTTATAGTCTCATTCGAAGGACTGTATGGGAAATGGAGTCAGAACCAATGTTAACTCTGAGGGGAAAATCCCCCTGTATCGAAACGGCCCGGCGGAGATTGGAACCCGCAACCCCAGGATCACGAGTGCGGCGCTCTACCAACTGAGCTATTCCGGCTCCGCATCATTTTTCTCCCCCGCAAGCCCAGAGCACTGTGTAACTTCATATCAGCATCATTTTCTGAACTTGTTATCAGCGACATTTTGGAAATGTGTCAGTGAACATGCTCGTCAAAATAATACATTGAGCGTTTTTTTTAAAGAAAAAAAAAAGAAAAAAAGAAAAGGAAAAAGAAGAAATGATAGTATTTGTCATTTGTGTGCATCTCTACACTTGTTTTTGGTTGAGATGTCTCTTTTACTACTGTAGTTTAAATTCAACCCCCCTTCCACACACACACACACACACACACACACACACACACACACACACACACACACACACACACACACACACGCACGCACGCACGCACGCACGCACGCACGCACGACACACACACACACAACACTGTGTATACGTTGACCTATATTGTTGTATGAATGAAGCGGTGTGTATGTGTGGGGGGGTATATGAAGAGAGAGAGAGAGAGAGAGAGAGAGAGAGAGAGAGAGAGAGAGAGAGAGAGAGAGAGAGGAGAGAGAGAGAACCGGCGACTTGTTTTCCGTTTCTCCTCGTTCTTCCCTCTCCATCCCCTTCCCCCCTCCCTTCCCCTCACCCTCCCCCCCCCCCCCCCCCCCTCTGTTTCCTATTTCTTTTCCGTTGTTTTTGTTTCTCTTCTTGTTTCTGCTCTTTGAGAAATAGCATGAATGACCTGATCAACCCACGCACACTGTTTTCTGTCCTTCTTTCATTTTCCTTAATAAGGGAAATAGCAGCTGTCATTGTTCCTGTTTCTGATTCCGTTGTTTCAGGAGGAGTGGTGGGTGGATTTTTTTTCCCCTCCCTGCTACGATACTTGGTTTTTCCCATCAACAGACGTGCACAACGTGATCTGTCTGTCTGTCTGTCTCTCTCTCTGTCTGTCTGTCTCTCTGTCTGTCTGCCTGTCTCTCTCCCCCACCCCCTTCTCTCCCTCTCTCCCCCCCCTCTCCCTCTGTCTCGCTCCCCCCTCTCTCTGTGCGAAGAAGATGAATTGCAGTTTGTTTTATGTTGTCCTGTTTTGTTTAAATCTTAGACAAAAAAAATTGAAAGAAGTCAATTTCTACAGAAACACTTACCCTTTCAAATTGAGTCTTTTGATGTCATCGGCATTGTAAAAGTGTCATCCAAAATATATCAGTACACTTGTTCAATGTCATCGCATTGTAAAAGTGTCATCCAAAATATATCAGTATACTTGTTCAATGTCATCGATTGTTAAAGTGTCATCCAAATTATATCAGTGCACTTGTACAATGTCATCGCATTGTAAAAGTGTCATCCAAAATATATCAGTACACTTGTTCAATGTCATGGCATTGTAAAAGTGTCATCCAAAATATATCAGTACACTTGTTCAATGTCATGGCATTGTAAAAGTGTCATCCAAAATATATCAGTACACTTGTTCAATGTCATGGCATTGTAAAAGTGTCATCCAAAATGTATTAGTACACTTGTTCAATGTCATGGCATTGTAAAAGTGTCATCCAAAATGTATTAGTACACTTGTTCAATGTCATGGCATTGTAAAAGTGTCATCCAAAATATATCAGTACACTTGTTCAATGTCATCGATTGTTAAAGTGTCATCCAAAATGTATCAGTACACTTGTTCAATGTCATAGCATTGTAAAAGTGTCATCCAAAATATATCAGTACACTTGTTCAATGTCATGGCATTGTAAAAGTGTCATCCAAAATATGTTATTAGTACACTGTACTTGTTCAATGTCATGGCATTGTAAAAGTGTCATCCAAAATGTATCAGTACACTTGTTCAATGTCATGGCATTGTAAAAGTGTCATCCAAAATATATCTGTACACTTGTTCAATGTCATCGATTGTTAAAGTGTCATCCAAAATGTATCAGTACACTTGTTCAATGTCATGACATTGTAAAAGTGTCATCCAAAATATATCAGTACACTTGTTCAATGTCATGGCATTGTAAAAGTGTCATCCAAAATATATCAGTACACTTGTTCAATGTCATGGCATTGTAAAAGTGTCATCCAAAATATATCAGTACACTTGTTCAATGTCATGGCATTGTAAAAGTGTCATCCAAAATGTATTAGAACACTGTCTTGTTCAAGGCCTTTCAGATGAGAGAATACGCAATGTCATCATTCTGTTTTGTTTGTCTGGTTATTTGGTTTTTTTTAAATTGTAATGTGGATTACTTGTTTATAACCCACACCCTGCATTAAGGAGCCCTGCTTTTCTATGAATAAAGAATTCTCTCTCTCTCTCTCTCTCTCCTCTCTCTCTCTCTCTCTCTCTCTCTCTCTCTCTCTCTCTCTCTCACATACAAACATATCTCATTCAAAGAATAGTGATCGGTTTCATTTTCTCGCATGTTGTTGGAGTCACCATGATCTTAAAAGACCTATTCAAAGCTTGATAAGG
>CM065732.1:2409042-2416542 GCA_033310375.1 Conus canariensis | reverse complement strand
CTATACTCTGCAATGTGCAGTGGGAGTGTTGGAGGTGCGGATTGGACCACTAGACTCTGCAGTGTGCAGTGGGAGTGTTGGAGGTGCGGATTGGACCACTCTACAGTGTGCAGTGGGGAGTGTTGGAGGTGCGGATTGCACCACTAGACTCTGCAGTGTGCAGTGGGAGTGTTGGAGGTGCGGATTGGACCACTATACTCTGCAGTGTGCAGTGGGAGTGTTGGAGGTGCAGGTTGCACCACTAGACTGCAGTGTGCAGTGGGAGTGTTGGAGGTGCGGATTGGACCACTCTACAGTGTGCAGTGGGGAGTGTTGGAGGTGCGGATTGCACTACTAGACCCTACAGTGTGCAGTGGGAGTGTTGGAGGTGCGGATTGCACCACTAGACTCTGCAGTGTGCAGTGGGAGTATTGGAGGTGTGGATTGCCCCAATAGACTGCAGTGTGCAGTGGGAGTGTTGGAGGTGCGGATTGGACCACTCTACAGTGTGCAGTGGGGAGTGTTGGAGGTGCAGATTGCACCACTAGACTCTGCAGTGTGCAGTGGGAGTGTTGGAGGTGCGGATTGGACCACTCTACTCTGCAGTTTGCAGTGGGAGTGTTGGAGGTGCGGATTGCACCACTAGACTCTGCAGTGTGCGTGTTTTGAGGTGTGGATTGGACCACTCTACAGTGTGCAGTGGGGAGTGTTGGAGGTGCGATTGGACCACTCTACTCTGCAGTGTGCAGTGGGAGTGTTGTAGGTGCGCATTGGACCACTCTACTCTGCAGTGGGGAGTGTTGGAGGTGCGGATTGGACCACTCTACTCTGCAGTGTGCAGTGGGAGTGTTGGAGGTGCGGATTGGACCACTCTACAGTGTGCAGTGGGAAGTGTTGGAGGTGCGGTTTGCACCACTAGACTCTGCAGTGTGCAGTGGGAGTGTTGGAGGTGCGGATTGGACCACTCTACAGTGTGCAGTGGGGAGTGAGTGTGATTGCAAAGGTGTTGGAGTGCATTGCACCACTATACTCTGCAGTGGGGTGGAGGTGTGGATTGACCACTATCTCTGCAGCGTGAGTGTTGGAGGTGCGGATTGGAGCGGATTTTCCTCTTCCGAAAGTTGATGATGGGATTTGACGTGTGTGCAAGATGTTGTCTGTGCGTTCACACACGGAACCTCGGTTTATAGTCTCATTCGAAGGACTGTATGGGAAATGGAGTCAGAACCAATGTTAACTCCGAGGGAAAAATCCCCCTGTACCGAAATTCGAACCCGTAACCCCAGGATCACGAGTCCGGCGCTCTACCAACTGAGCTATTCTGGCCCCCCCCCCTATCTGCAGTGGTAGATAATTCTGCCTAACTAGCAGTATGTGCTTGAGGTAGTGAATGGGGAAAAATAAACTAAATGCCTCAAAATGAGCCTTCAGCAAGCTTATAGTCTCCAAGAGGGAGACAATCTCCTATGGGGAGATAACTTACTAACATATAACTCCTGGTCAGATACCGATATTTCGAAACCTGATTGTTTCTTCTCAGTGACCGCGAAAAATGGTAATTTGATGCCTCTGCCTTTTCGGTTTTAAGAAGAATGCTATCCCAGAAAAAGGCTGGTGTGCAATACCGTAGTATGTTTGTTGAGTTTTTAAAAAACCAACCAAAGGTGCCACCTAAGAAGCAAAAGAAAATCATGAAAGAGCAAAACAAGCTACATTTTCTTGTGAAAAGTAGAAAATATAAAAAGATAACCTCTCAAGACACAAGTGCTGAGGGCCAGTTCTTGGAATGAATCCGCAAGGGACTAAATTACAATGAACTAATAAATTCCAAGGATAAGTACCGAGCACCACTCCAGCAACTCACAGAGCAGCTTGGTGTTGCAATGACTTCATGAAATATTCAATTATAAACAAAGCTTGCTCTTATGTCTTAGATTTAAAAAAAAAAAACCTCAACAAACATACTACGGTATTGCACACCAGCCTTTTTCTGGGATAGCATTCTTCTTGAAACCGAAAAGGGTTGTATTGTAGTTTGTAGTTATAACCATCCAATCTGTCATGCAACGAAAGAGTATTCAACAACGCAGCAGTAGAATACCAAGAAGCCCTGCAAAAAAGTCGTTATAACTGCAAACTACAATACAACCCTGATAACAACATGAACAAAAGCAAGAAAAACAGGAAAAGGAAAATCATTTGGTACAACCCCCCATACGACGGGAAACCTTAAAACAAACACAGGGAAAGAATTCTTTAAAATCTTAACAACATCGTTCCCAAAAGAACACAAACTGTCTAAAATATTCAACAAAAACACCGTTAAACTATCATATTCATGTATGCCCAACCTCAAAAACCTAATTGATGCATCCAACAAAATGAAAACCAACACAGCAAAGAAGGGTGAAGAAAGGAAATCTTGTAATTGCACCAAAAAAGAGCAGTGCCCCTTAAGCAACAAATGCCTCTGCAACAATATTGTATACCAAGCCACTGTGACATCAGAAAACGAAAAAGAAACATACATAGGGATTACTGAAAATCACTTTAAAACCAGATATGCAAACCACAAACAGTCATTCAATAAAGAAAAATACAAAAACCAAACAGAACTGAGCAAATACATTTGGAAACTTAAAGATGCAAAAATAAACTATAACATATCCTGGAAAATCATAAAAAGGGCATCATCATACAGTAATATTTCAAAAAGATGCAACTTATGTTTAACTGAAAAATGGCTAATACTATGTAAACCACACTTAGCAACTTTAAACACTAAAACAGAAATAGTAAACAACTGCAGGCACAAATGGAAATCGTTGTCAGTGAACACACCCCAAACAGCTACCTGAAAAAACCCCAAAACACGTGCAACTAACCCGCACCTATAAACAGTGACAACTGAGCCCCACACGCTATAAAACACCAGCGGTGGGTGACCCAAACATCATCCTGACGAGAGCAAGAGCTCGAAACAATATTGTAGATTTAATATTCCTCTTAATACTTGATTTTAAACAAATGTTGCTCCCCAAGGGGTCGAGCGCTTTTGAAATCATTTTAGGCATTCTAATAATATTCATCTATCTATCTATCTATCTATCTATATATAATATGTGTGTGTGTGTGTGTGTGTGTGTGTGTGTGTGGTGGTGTGTGAGCACGCACTGCGGCGGGACAAGCCTATGAGTGGACGGGAAACCGGAATGAGCGGCGTGGGGGATCATGGCCCAGACTTGACACTGAGATGACACAGCAAAATAGGAGAGAGAGAGAGAGAGAGAGAGAGAGAGAGAGAGAGAGAGAGCTACTTGTCCGAATACCCATCACGGCATTTCATAATCAATGGGGGAACACGTAGCGTTGCCCATCCCTTCTCCAAACATCTTGCTGTATGCTCAACCATCACAAGACTGATATGGATGACAGGATCTTTCATTTGCACAGCTGGGTTTTTTTAAGCACACACATAGGAGGTAAATCAACAAGCAAGCTGTCAACATTTGGAGAGAATTGTGTTGGGGTTATGTCATAAACTCCACTGTTTGTTCTGGGTGTCACATCAAAACAGTTTTTATAAAGACACTGCATCCTTCACTTTTTCCTGCCTGCCGTGACGCTGCCGCAGTTTCCAGATTTTTTATTTCTTCAAAAAGTGGCAGCCTGTACTCCTGCTGCAAAGGGACAATACCCGTTAAAAGACAATCACTAAACGCAGTTGATCTCCCTTGAATAACCTGCAGCGGTTGAGTCGCAGAATGGTCCACGCACCCGAGGTACAGTCATTAAAATATTTGACGTTTTAACAGATAAAAAAGCAGGATTAGAATAAATAGATAAAAAAAAACATATTAAATGAAGGCTTTCATGAGATGACGAATCTTTTATGTTTTTGTTTTTGTTTCTTTGTGTCCTCTCCTGTTTCAAGTCAGTGGCATTGCTGCCCACGCGGCTCCCCGTACACCAACACTCACTGGTTGGTCCCGCCGCAGCATCGGCACTGGCAGTCTACAGGGAGCAGTCAATGTCAAGTCGTCATGAGGCAACCCACAGGAGGAGACACTGCACTACTTCTGAGTCACTTCAGCGATGGTCAGGCACTGCCCACCCTCACTTTCCCCACCCCGGACGACAGTGAATGCTTCATCGGGGAACCATCTTAAGTGAGCGTACCCCTCTGGAGAACACCACCACGTCTGTTCCACGACACTCCCCATGAAATTGAAATTACTGGCGACCGAGACTGAACCGTCTTAGGGCATAGACGTGGACAGGAATTCTGAAGTCACCATGACGGTTGGGCATAAATAGGCACATAATGTAAGCAATGACAAACCTGATCTTCACCTGAATGCGCTGTTGTAACTGCAGAAACAGATCTGTTTTAAAACAATACCATGTTTTGCTATTACCACCATGTCCGTATCATACATGGGAACTTGGTATGATAATAACGGTAGATTGGAGTCTGTCTGATATAAAGACAGTGACACAAGTTCCACACTGTCTACATATGGCGTTGATCGTGATCATGCTACGAATGATAAAGCATGACATAAAAACACATCTTGTGATAATCCTAAATGGTCAGCTCTGTCCTCATCAAATCTCAGTGTGAAGCTGCTTTATAAGCAAAGAGTTCGTAACTTTGAGTTCAAGCATTGGAACCAGATTCCAAGTTGGGGCACGGTGCCATGTCTACACGGTGCAGCCTCAGTCTGACGCTGTTGCGTAAGCAAAAAAGTATTTAATGTGTGTTCAGACATTCAGTCCTAATTCCATACCGGAGGCATCATGACGTCCCTATTGGATCCCCCTCTTTAGCACAGGGTTTGTGACCTGAGTTCAAACGTCGGATCAACATTCCATACTGGGGACACCGTCAACATATTTAGGTAGTGCCTCAGGTTGGCGTTGCTGTTAAGGCAAACAGTCTGTACCTTGTGGTCAAACATTAGCTCCATGACATACCTGTTGTACAGCCTCAGTTTTGTGCTGGTTTTTAAGCAAAGACTTTGCAGCTGAATCCAAATATCAGATCCAAATTCCACATTGCAGTGACCGTCACATATGTACGTGATGCAGCTTCACTTTGACCCTGCTTTTTAAGCAGAGTTTTTTTTTGGAACGAGTTCAAACATCAAATCCAAAGTTCATACCGGGGTGACTGTCACATATGTATATGTGCGACTGTTTGGATTAAGCAGAGCGACTGTAACGAGTGAAAATATCAGATCCAAATTTCCCCACTGCAGGCACCATTCCATGTCCACATAGCACAGCCGCAATGAAGGAGGCTACAGCATGCTCTGCAGGACTGTCGTCTCTTTCCATGACCAGAGGACGTCAGTCTGGTAGCACAGACTACACAGTGACAGAAGATCTGGGGCTCCGCAGAGTCTCCGCCGGACTGCCGTCATGTGTGTCAAATACTGTCAGTGTTTTTTTTTTCCTCTCCAATACTAATATGAATCAGCACTGTTCTTGTTATAATCAGTTCTATATTGTGTAATGGTGTTCTGTGTTCTATATTGTGCAATGGTGTTCTGTGTTCTATATTGTGTAATGATGTTCTGTGTTCTATATTGTGTAATGGTGTTCTGCGTTCTATATTGTGTAATGATGTTCTGTATTCTATATTGTGTAATGATGTTCTGTGTTCTATATTGTGTCATGGTGTTCTGCGTTCTATATTGTGTAATGATGTTCTGTGTTCTATATTGTGTAATGGTGTTCTGTGTTCTATATTGTGTAATGGTGTTCTGTGTTCTATATTGTGTCATGGTGTTCTGTGTTCTATATTGTGTAATGATGTTCTATATTGTGTAATGGAGTTCTGTGTTCTATATTGTGTAATGGAGTTCTGTGTTCTATATTGTGTAATGGTGTTCTGTGTTCTATATTGTATAATGGTGTTCTGCGTTCTATATTGTGTAATGGTGTTCTGTGTAAATGTTCTTAGTCCTGAACTGGGCCACCGGCCAGATGGACAACAAGCATCTTCTTGCTTATCTGTTTCCCTCAGGAAAAAAAGATTATCAGCCTATCAAACCCATCTCTTAAAGCGTTTGAGAATAAAACCTGAGGCCTGACGTTGTCGTTGACAATGAAATGTTGCCATTGAATCACATTTATTTTCTTTACCGCATCTGATTGGAAAGCATTCATTGCAACCGAACCCAAATACAGAGATTTGT
Source organism: Conus canariensis (assembly GCA_033310375.1). Lineage (NCBI taxonomy): Eukaryota > Metazoa > Mollusca > Gastropoda > Neogastropoda > Conidae > Conus > Conus canariensis. Next base: position 2,410,360 of record CM065732.1, on the reverse strand, counting down.
AAGCATGGAGTTTTGATCGTGACCAAATCAAAAACAAACCAAAACGGCGAGCTTTTGAAACTCAGTCTCAAACGACCACTGAAGCGCGATGACATGATAATAATTAGTCTGTAACGACATAAAACAACAGCCCGGCGATAACGACCGAAATATACGTTGAAGTTTGACACCAACAGCTCACTGTACAATCACACTGAGCACTCAGTGAGTCAAGAGTTTCCGGAAATGACCAATCGGGAGTTGACAATCCACTGGTTTTACTGTCTCTTATTCCGGTGTCGAGCTCATACCGTCCTCATTCAATGGTCCAAACATCATCATCAACAGCATCACACTCGCTGTGTCTGTCTCTCAGCTCGCTCTAACGACTGAATGCGGACATTACATTCCTGGTTCTTTTGGAGTTACAGCGTACTACGCCGACGTCTGAGAGTTGGAGCGTTGTAAAACAGCGTGGCTTCATGAGGAATACTGAGGCCCTCTTTGGGAGGGAGATGCATTGTCAAAAACTGTGAGACTGCACTTCAATTTTTTAATACAAAAACAAAAAAAGAAAAGAAAAAGAAATTGAAGTTAAGAATGTGCAAGCTCTGTTAGCAAACTGAGAAGCTCAGTTAAAATATTGTTGACGCTTTGATGAAAACTTACCAGGCTCTTGAAGACGGTTCGGAGGCTCAGCTGGAAAACTGGAAATTACGAAAGAGGCAGAAGGTGATGTTGAAAAATTGCGCGGCTGAGTGAGAAAAAGGGCAGACTGTGTTGCTGCAAAGGAAAAAAAAAGAAAGCAGTGTGGAGGACTGCAAAGGATTGACGGTGGTGTGTGAGTCATGGCAATGAAGTTCCACGCCTTGTTCTGGACACTGGCGACCTTGATGTGCACGGCTATCCTGGCATCGGATGGCGAACAAGGTGAGTAGCTATTATCATCACCACGTTGTCATCATCGTCATCATGGAACTAGAGATGGCGTACATCACTGTGCAACTCTCCATCCTCCTCCTCTTCCTCTTCCTCATTCTCTCCTATTATAAAAAGAGGGTTAGCATGATGTGCAGTTCTTCGTTATAATCATCATTTTATCATTCTTTCCCGAAGCAGAAATAGTCAACATGATGTACGATTCTTCATCATAGTCATAATTCATAATTTGTTTTTCTTTTACGAGAAATAGTTAACATGGCGTACAATTCTGCATCATAACCATTGTCATCCTCTTCACCATTAGCATCACTGTCATCATCATCATCATCATCATCATCATCATCATCATCATCAACATCATCAACATCATCATCATCATCATCACCAGCAGAACTAT
>CM065732.1:2391542-2396542 GCA_033310375.1 Conus canariensis | reverse complement strand
GAATACTACTAGGCTACTACAACTACATGTACTACTGCTGCAAGGCTTATATCTACACTACTATTGCTGCTGCTAGGTCTGCTACGGCTACTGCTGGAACTACACCTATGCTCAGTAATTACTATGACTATACTGCTACCGTTAGGTCTACTACTGCTGTTACTAAAACAGTTGCCACAGCTGTCAGGTCTCCCACAATGATTGCTGTGGCTGCTAGTTCTGTTACTATTGTGACTACCACTGCTGCTGCTCGGTATAATTCTGCTACAACTGTTGCCGCTACTGCCAGTCTTTTTCAACTACTAATGCCGCTTCTAGGTCTATTTTGACAGTAACTGCTACTAGGTCTACTGCTGCTGCTGCTACTGCTGCTGCTACAACAATTTCTACTACTACTGCTACTGCTCTCTGCTGCGGCTGCAACTGCTACTACTACTACTACTCTGCCGTTGCTACTGCTACTACTACTCTTTGCTCTGCTGCTGCTACTGATCCTACTCCCACTGCTGCTGCTGCTTCTGCTGCAACTATTCCCGCTGCTGATTGGTCTGCCAAGTGCTACATATAGCACAACTGCTGTCGCTATTGTGTCTTCTACTGCTACAGTATTGTGTTATTGCCACAGCCCCCCTGCTTCACCTCTCTTCCCACTGCTGCTGTTTCTGCCCTGTCCTATTCCTCATCCTCTCTTCCCACTGCTGCTGTTTCTGCCCTGTCCTATTCCTCTTCCTCCTCCTCTCTTCCCACTGCTGCTGTTTCTGCCCTGTCCTATTCCTCTCCTCCTTCCCTGCTGCTGTTCTGCCTGTCCTATTCTACTCTTCACTGCTGCTGTTTCTGCCCTGTCCTATTCCTCTTCCTCTCCTCTCTTCCCACTGCTGCTGTTTCTGCCCTGTCCTATTCCTCTTCCTCTCCTCTCTTCCCACTGCTGCTGTTTCTGCCCTGTCCTATTCCTCTTCTCCTCTCTTCCCACTGCTGCTGTTTCTGCCCTGTCCTATTCTCTCCTCCTCCTCTCTTCCCACTGCTGCTGTTTCTGCCCTGTCCTATTCCTCTTCCTCTCCTCTCTTCCCACTGCTGCTGTTTCTGCCCTGTCCTATTCCTCTTCCTCTCCTCTCTTCCCACTGCTGCTGTTTCTGCCCTGTCCTATTCCCTTCTTCCTCTCTTCCCACTGCTGCTGTTTCTGCCCTGTCCTATTCCTCTTCCTCCTCTTCCCACTGCTGCTGTTTCTGCCCTGTCCTATTCCTCTCTTCCTCTCTTCCCACTGCTGCTGTTTCTGCCCTGTCCTATTCCTCTTCTCTCCTCCTCCACTCTGTTCACACTGCCATTCATACATTTATCTCTTCCACTGCCCCTGCACTGTCTACCATCCAATACATCCTCCACCTTACTGACCCCCCAACAGACAACACACACAATACAATACACATCCAATACTGACCCCTAACAACAGTACCATCAATACAATCCCATCCAATACTGACCCCCAACAACAACACCATCAATACAAACCATCCAGTACTGACCCCCAACAACAGCACATGAATACAACCCATCAATACTGACCCCAACAACAGCACTATCAATACAAACCCATCCAATACTGACCCCAACAACACACCATGCAATACAACCATTCCCACACTGACCCCAACAACAGCACTATCAATACAACCATCCAATACTGACCCCAACAAAAGCACATCAATACAAACCATCCAATACTGACCCCAACAACAGCACCATCAATACAAACCATTCTATACTGACCCCCCAACAACAGCACTATCAATCAATCCATCTATACTGACCGCCAACAACAGCACCATCAATACAAACCATTCTATACTGACCGCAACAACAGCACATCAATACAACCATTCTATACTGACCGCAACAACAGCACCATCAATACAAACCATTCTACTAAAAATAATAACTTATACTGGCCCCCTACAGGGCCAGTGGCGAGCCCCCTTCGACCCCAGCCAGACCCACACTGCTGACTTTTGGGTGGACGGGACAGAGCCTGTTGCTGTGACCACCATGGCCACCAAGGCTCGCTTCCCCAGGACGCAGTACGCCCCCTTGGAGATGACCCTGCTGGAGCTGCCCTACGGGCAGTCGGACCGCCACGGGCTCTTCATCCTGCTCCCTGACCGGGCGGACGGTCTGCCCGGGCTGGAGAAGAAGCTGAAGGGCTTCAACCTGGAGTCCATTCTGTCTGGGAACCACTGGGTCAGGATGGCTAAGGTACAGTGTGTGGGTGTGGGTGTGATGGGGTGGGGTGGGTGGTGGGTGGGTGGGTGGTGTGTGTGTGTGCGTGCGTGTGTGTGTGTGTGTGTGTGTGTGTGTGGTGTGGTGTGTGGTGTGTGCGTGTGTGCGTGCGTGTGGTGTGTGTGTGTGTGTGTGTGTGTGTGTGTGTGTGTGTGTGTGTGCCGTGGAACAAGCAGAAGGAATGAATAACTTATCTTCACACTGTACGTCTGGTGATGATGATTTGCCGTTTACAAACCTTACCACGAACAGTCCACACGGGCACTAACGCTGAGACAACAAACAAGTTGGGTAACTCTTGCTCACATTACAGGAGCAAGAGTTACCCTACTTGTTTGTTAAGTACTGTTTACTCTTCCCTACCTCGTCTAAGATTTCCTTTCTTAGCGCTGAGATGTTCTGAATTTTTCTTTGAGGGCATGGGGAGGGGCAAGGGTCTGAATCATCTTGCAGGTCTCCACGTGGCATTACTGTTACGCCGCTTATCGCTGCTACCCATACACTTCCACACACAGATCTGTTCTGCTGCAAATTCCATACTAAGGTGGCGTGAGGCAACCCGCAACAGGGGACACTGCACTGCTGCCTACTCACTCTGTCAGTGTTCAGTGCTGCCTGGTCTGACCCGACATACCCGTGACACCACTTTACTAATCTCCCTGCTGACGACAATAATTGATTAATCGCATGACCAGCATGAAAGTCGAACGCTTTCCTCCAGATGGCGCCACCATGTCTATCCCTTGACAGTCCCCATAAACTTGGTGCTAAGAACGTTAGAGTTTATTCAATTAAGAAGGTGGGGAGATTTCTTTTAATTGTGCTGCTACTTCCTGTTACATGGGATGCTTTGTCTACAGCCTTGGTACCTGTCTGACCTTTGCGTTGCTTTCAAATATTATTTCATTTTTATTCTTGGGTCAGAAATTCATTCAAAGAGGAGTTAACTAATTTAATCCAATTACATTGAAATTTCAATAAAATAAATACATGTACAAAACGTTCTAGGGTTTTTTTTTTTTCATCTTTTGCTTTCACAAAAGAACAGAGGGACCTAGTAATTATAATTTCCACCAGTCAATTTCTGTGCATGACTGTGAAGTCCATGGCATTTGTAAGTATGATATCTCTGGAATATGCTGAGCCAACAGCACTGTTTCTTACCCCTTCCATGCCTTTGCTTACCTTTTCTTCCCCCCCCCCCAAAAAAAAAAACAACAACAACAACAAAAAAAAAACCCTATCCAGGCCTCACTTCACGTTGGACAATCTGAAGACCCAGGCCCACAGACAGGGGACATCATTCACTGACAAGGGAGGCACCTCCACCACCATCCCCCCTTCCATCGACTTGCTCCACTTGAACTGGGGACCCTTGTACCCAAGCAGAGTGACCACTGTGCTGTAAGAGGGTACAGGTGCACCCAAGCGAAGCTGACCCCGGGGCCATTTCAGAGCCAGAGCGTAGACAGTGGCGGAAGAATCTTTCGGTGTTGTGTACCTGTGGACAACATTTGCAAAAAAAAAAGAATGGCATCATGCTAGTTCGGCCATACCTATGTTCTTCTCAGCAAGATTTTTTTTTCTTCTTGATACAGACTTGATGTCCATACAGAGGAACCTCAAAACGTCCTTAAAAATGGAGTCCTTTAAAAGCATGGGGTCTTTACTGAGGGGTACATCTGCCTTAGACAACTGCTGATGTCATGGCTTCAAACAAAACACCACAACAATAGTTTTTATCATTAGGGCCAAGCCAGCCACATAGGGCCTTTTCAGCGCTGTCAACATGTAACAGCACGCTTGGAGGTGGTCACGTTATAGCTTCTACTAAGGAAGATGACCCCGAAATAGATGAAATGGACACGGCAGTGCCTCAAACTCATGGAAGTATTGCTAACATAGTCCATAGAGCAACCTGAATGGCTGGCAGTGTAGCTGTGTTGATTATGAAACGACAACTGACCAAAAAAGCGAACTACTAACTCTGCAAAAATCCTTGAGCATATAAATTTCATTTTGTCAGATTCAAATTCTCCAAACACTTTTCCAGCAGTGTGTCATATTTCTTGCAGTTCTATCTATAGGGAGAGATGTTACTTAAAAAGGGAAAAAAAACCCTTCAAAGTTACACTTGCACCAAATTTTCAAGGAAAAAAAAAGAAAATTACACACCTGCACCAAATTTTCTCAGGGCAACTTCCGGATATGAAAAACACAGCCCAGAAGCAAGACCCCAAACCCAGTTCACAGCCCAGAAACAAGCCCCCCAAACCCAGTTCACAGCCCAGAAACAAGCCCCCCAAACCCAGTTCACAGCCCAGAAACAAGCCCCCAAACCCAGTTCACAGCCCAGAAACAAGCTCCCCAAACCCAGTTAACTGCCCAGAAACAAGCCCCCAAATCCAGTTAACAGCCCAGAAACAAGCCCCCCAAACCCAGTTAACAGCCCAGAAACAAGCCCCCAAACCCAGTTAACAGCCCAGAAACAAGCCCCAAAATCCAGTTAACAACACAGAAACAAGCGCCAAAACCCAGTTAACAGCCCAGAAACAAGCCCCAAACCCAGTTAACAGCCCAGAAACAAGCCCCCCCCCCCCCCCCCCAACCCAGTTAACAGCCCAGAAACAAGCCCCCCAACCCAGTTAACAGCCCAGAAACAAGCCCCAAACCCAGTTAACAGCCCAGAAACAAGCCCCCAAGCCCAGTTAACAGCCCAGAAACAAACC
>CM065732.1:2369042-2386542 GCA_033310375.1 Conus canariensis | reverse complement strand
AATATCCTATTTTTCTCCGCATCATGTATCATACTCAACTCATGTGTTATAACCAGTACCATATCACAAGTGTCATATCCCACGCTCACAATTTGCCTTGTCCATGGCCAGTTGGGCCATGCTTTCTGTTAAGCCAGATTTCAAATTAGAGTCAACATGGTGATAAAGTTCGTGATTTAGAACAACAGATTATCACATCCATACTAGCCATAAAATAAATGTAAGGGGAACTAAAAAAAACAAGATGCAAAGCATATAAACGTACTCCCAGTTTATCTTCCTGAAAAACGTCACAATCAAACATGCGTCATAATGTATTTGACGTCACAATAAAACATGCTTCATAATGCATTTCGTCACTGAGATATTCCATAAAGAAGAAGAACCATTTTGGGCCGTTATAGTCATTAGTAACGGCTATTCTGGTAAAATAAAACATCGGGCATCATCTGTGACCCATAATGAATACACCTACAAATTTTCAGAAAGATCGGCCCTGATGTTTTGTCTGTAGCGAGTGGAACACATTTTGACCACAGACAGACAGACACACAGACAGATAGACAGCCAGCATTTCTTCGTTCCCATTGTAATGTACTCCCTGTTCTATAAGAACTGGGAGTACAAAAAGGAAAACAGGCTAAAAACAGTACTATCATTGCTAACACTACCAGCTTCTCTACACTCTGCACTGTGCTACAAATGGGAGAAGGTGACATTGAACCAGGGTCTCTAGTGGTCTTTTTCATTTGTAAACACGCCGAACTAAAATGCATGTTAAGTGTGCAGAAACAAGGAAAATAAAAGCTTACAATTCTTTGCTAAATCTTGAATCCTGACACTACACTAGTACACATAAATAACAGAGATGAAAAAGGTACTTTTAAACAACTGGTCTCCGATTTCAGCCCGTCTCTGTTTGTGTGCCACGTCATCTTTAATACAAGCGAAATGAATATTGTCCTTAAGAGCCAGAGGTTAAAGAAAGAAATCTTTATTAAATGCGTACTGGAATATATTCAGAACACGTTCCCCTTGTGACCTCTAATTCAATCTTCTTTTTTCTTTCTTGTTTACACCAAAGCATCACATCCAATCCGAACACGTTCTGTGCCGAATTTTCTGACTCGTGAAGGAAACATGACCTGGCAGGAAAGCAAAGAGATGACATTGTACAAAGAGACTTCATGAAGGCAAAAGAAAGAGAGAGAGAAGCAAAAGCAAGACAGGTGAGTTATGGTCACCTGACGACCTGGACCAGCTGGGTGATGATCTCCTCGATGGACAGGTAGCTGGACAGGGGAGAGTTCCTCCACAAAGCCCCAGGAGTTTCTGTCGATGGTCAGCCCCCCTTCCCACTTTGCTTCTGCAATGTCTCTGTTGACACACCATGACACATCGTCACACCCCTGCACACACTGATGTCAGAGAGTTTCCCACCACTCCTATACAGCTGTGCTGATCGTCTCCCTTCCCACCTAGATTCTGAGCCATTTGTGTGAATGTAGGTAGGAACACGCATAGTCATAGTGTTGCCTGTTAGTGAATGAGGGACGCCATGTCCCTCATTAAAAAAAAAATATGTTATGAAAAATCTGAATTACCTCCAGGGAAGCTAATTCTTTAACTTTTGCCCACATCATACTGTGAGACTCTGGCAGCGGGTGACTTGCCACATGATGACACACTCCAAGTGGTAGGCGATAGGTTACAGGACATGATGCAGGAATGAAACTACAGGCATTCTTAAAGGAAGTGTGACTGATTCTTCCCGAGGATTCTCAGGCAGCACTTGTAAGAGCACACACACACAGTTCTTCCTTTATCATACTGCAAGCCAGGAACAGATGATCTCATTGGTCAATCTGAAGAGAAATCAGCCAGACACTACCTCTCTGCAGGCTGCAGATGACAGAGATGAAGTGAATGCTTGTGATAAAAGACTGTTCTGAACTTCAGATACACACAATGTGATTATTAAAAGACTGTTTTGAACTTGATCAAATACACACAATGTGATTAGTTTTTACTTAAAAAATGTATCATATAAAAAAAGGCTATTCTTTTTCATCGTACAACAAGAATATTCATAAATCTGAAAAACCAAACAAACAAAAACAAATAAAATACAGGTGCCCTGCGGCCATTTCTGAACTCTCACTGCAGTGTTAAATGTGCACACTGAACTGTCTACAGATCTGTGTTGATAGTGTTAGCTGTGTCGCTTCCATCTTTTACGTTAAAAAGCAGTTATGAGCATCCAACATTATTCTGTGTTTCTGGATGATCCACACTGGGTGTTTTTCAAAGGCCTGCATATCACAAACTATTCACATTGTACATGCTAACAATCATATACATGCATGTTTCTTGGTAACTTACTACTATGCATGCACACACACACGAGAAGTCTACATGCCCACACACATTACATTCCTATACAATTTTTTTCTCTTTATATCAAAATTCTAAAATATGTATTAAATAGCAGTTTTCATAAAAACACAACCAAATAAAACAAACGAAAAAAACTTTTTGTGCACCCACAACAACACAAAACTAACTACAGTCATTCAACAACAGCATCATTCTTTTTTGTAAATATACTGATGCACCCACCACATGAACATAATTTAAATGCAAAACATGTTAGTCAGAATCGTTAATTGTGTAAACACGTATACACACACACTGAACTGAGCTAACATTGCACATGCAGTCAAGACACGAAGGAGACAGGCAAGCAGAAAGAGGGGGGAACAGACAAGCATTTGTCATCCATGCCGACAGACCAACAGTCAATACACAAAGGAGACAGACCAACAGTCCAGACACAAAGGAGACAGACCAACAGTCAATACACAAAGGAGACAGACCAACAGTCCAGACACAAAGGAGACAGACCAGCAGTCATGACACAAAGGAGACAGACCAGCAGTCATGACACAAAGGAGACAGACCAACAGACACAAAGGAGACAGACCAACAGTCAATACACAAAGGAGACAGACCAACAGTCCAGACACAAAGGAGACAGACCAGCAGTCATGACACAAAGGAGACAGACCAGCAGTCATGACACAAAGGAGACAGAGCAACAGTCATGACACAAAGGAGACAGACCAACAGTCCAGAGACAAAGGAGACAGACCAACAGTCAATACACAAAGGAGACAGACGAACAGTCCAGAGACAATGGAGACAGACCAACAGTCCAGACACAAAGGAGACAGACCAGCAGAAAAAGAGGGGAACAGACAAGCACTTGTCATCCATGCTGACAGAACAACAGTCCAGACACAACGGAGACAGACCAACAGTCCAGACACAAAGGAGACAGACCAACAGTCCAGACACAAAGGAGACAGACCAGCAGTCATGACACAAAGGAGACAGACCAACAGTCCAGACACGAAGGAGAACAGACCAACAGTCCAGACACAAAGGAGACAGACCAGCAGTCCAGACACAAAGGAGACAAACCAGCAGTCATGACACAAAGGAGAACAGACCAACAGTCCAGACACAAAGGAGACAGACCAGCAGTCCAGACACAAAGGAGACAGACCAACAGTCCAGACACAAAGGAGAACAGACCAACAGCCCAGACACAAAGGAGGCAGACCAACAGTCCAGACACAAAGGAGACAGACCAGCAGTCACGACACAAAGGAGACAGACCAACAGTCCAGACACAAAGGAGACAGACCAGCAGTCACGACACAAAGGAGACAGACCAACAGTCCAGACACAAAGGAGACAGACCAGCAGTCACGACACAAAGGAGACAGACCAACAGTCCAGACACAAAGGAGACAGACCAATAGTCCAGACACAAAGGAGACAGACCAACAGTCCAGACACAAAGGAGACAGACCAATAGTCCAGACACAAAGGAGACAGACCAACAGTCCAGACACAAAGGAGACAGAGCAACAGTCAATACACAAAGGAGACAGACCAGCAGTCATGACACAAAGGAGACAGACCAGCAGTCCAGACACAAAGGAGACAGACCAACAGTCCAGACACAAAGGAGACAGACCAGCAGTCCAGACACAAAGGAGACAGACCAACAGACAGAAAGGAGACAGACCAGCAGTCCAGACACAAAGAAGACAGACCAGCAGTCAAACACAAAGGAGACAGACCAGCAGTCACGACACAAAGGAGACAGACCAGCAGTCACGACACAAAGGAGACAGACCAGCAGTCCAGACACAAAGGAGACAGACCAACAGTCCAGACACAAAGGAGAACAGACCAACAGTCCAGACACAAAGGAGAACAGACCAACAGTCCAGACACAAAGGAGACAGACCAGCAGTCAAGACACAAAGGAGACAGACCAACAGTCCAGACACAAAGGAGACAGACCAACAGTCCAGACACAATGGAGACAGACCAACAGTCAAGACACAAAGGAGAACAGACCAACAGACACAAAGGAGAACAGACCAACAGTCCAGACACAAAGGAGAACAGACCAACAGTCCAGACACAAGGGAGACAGACCAGCAGTCATGACACAAAGGAGACAGACCAACAGTCTAGACACAAAGGAGACAGACCAACAACCACGACACAAAGGAGACAGACCAACAGTCCAGACACAAAGGAGACAGACCAGCAGTCATGACACAAAGGAGACAGAGCAACAGTCACGACACAAAGGAGACAGACCAACAGTCCAGACACAAAGGAGACAGACCAACAGTCCAGACACAAAGGAGACAGACCAGCAGTCATGACACAAAGGAGACAGACCAGCAGTCAAGACACAAAGGAGACAGAGCAACAGTCACGACACAAAGGAGACAGACCAACAGTCCAGACACAAAGGAGACAGACCAACAGTCCAGACACAAAGGAGACAGACCAACAGTCCAGACACAAAGGAGACAGACCAACAGTCCAGACACAAAGGAGACAGACCAACAGACACAAAGGAGAACAGACCAACAGTCCAGACACAAAGGAGACAGATCAACAGTCCAGACACAAAGGAGAACAGACCAACAGTCCAGACACAAAGGAGACAGACCAACTGTCCAGACACAAAGGAGCCAGACCAGCAGAAAGAGAGGGGAACAGACAAGCACTTGTCATCCACGCGGACAGACCAACAGTCAAGACCAACTTTCTGAGACAGAATTAGTCATGCAAACAGAATCGTCCGATACATGGACAGACAACTCACTGGGGTTGTAGCGGTCAGTACAGGTGAAGTAGCCGCCATGTTTACAGATGCAGTTATCTCCCCATCTGTCGTTGACCACCACCGTGTCCTTCACTGGACTGCAAACGATATGCAAATATATGGTAGTGTATACACAACTACACATTATACATACATTAATTGTATTTACAACTACATACTATATGTAAATAAATGGTACTGTACACACAACTACAAGAAGTCAATGTCATACACAAATAAATCATTGTACAGCATACTGTTACAAGAAAGTCATCATCATATACAAATAAACCATCACAGTTCTTCACAGTTGACAACACAGTCATCATCACACAGATCTAAACTGTCATGATATAAACACTTTTGGAAAAGACTGTTAAATCACATTACAATAAACCATGAATGCATAAGCCGTTACAAGAGCTAAACAGTCATACAAACATAAAATGTCATAGTGCAGTCTCCCCCCTACACAGATTTAAATTGTCATGATATAAACACTCCTAGAAGAGAATAGAGACATACAGATATCAATTGTCATGGTAATTATTGTGACATGAAAGTCTTCATAATACAGAAATAAACTGTCATGGTAAATGCCACTTAAAAAAACACAAACAAAAAAAACCCTCTTCATCATAAACATACACTGTCACGTTACGCATCACAACAACTCACTTATAAATCAGACAGAATCTGAAAAAAAAAAAAAAAAAACCACCCAAAAAACTCCACAGACATACACACACAAAACCAAAACCAAGAAAAAGTTCACTAAGGATAGTCTAATCAAGGCTTAGGGTAAATGAATGAGTTTAAATAGTAAAAAATAGCAGTTGAAGGACGGACATACCTCTAATTCTCTTCAAAATTGCTATTTTCCTTTCTGAATAAAAAGAAGCATTTTGTCCCAAAATTTTGGGGGTAATAAATTCAGTGAGCACCGTACATCACAAAGGGGAATGTAAAGAAGCCAGACTTCATGGACTCCACGCGTATCCACCACATTGGTGGGACACAAAGATTCGGGGATCATAGCCTTGGACTAATCCACCAGAACCTCAGAATAATCCACAAGGACCTTGGAATAGTCCGTAAGGACCTTGGCAAATTCCAGCAAGTTCATGGAATAATCCACTGTGACCTTGGAATAACCCATGAGGACCTGGAAGTAATCCCCCTAGACAATGAAACAATGCACCTGCACCTTGGAATTATCTGTCAGGGCTGAGGCATAATCCACCAAACATGCATATGCAGTACCTCTTACTTATCATCATATCTTATTTTTGTGTGTGTTTTGTTCAAAAGTGAAAATGGAAACTTAACAATGACAGAGAAAAGTCAGTATAGACAGAAAAGCAGGCGAAGCAACAGCAACCACACAGCACCTGTCGTTATACAGCCAGGCCAAAAAAGGTTTGGCGTGCCAGTAGACATCCGACCCCTGCATGGGTCCGTCCGACCACACAACCTCTGGTTTGTACCTCTTCACCAGTTCGTACAGCTCTGGCAGTGTCTTGGTCTGTAAGACATAATATCAACTCCGTTAGGAAGCACAATTTGGGTCAGAGAGGGTTCAAGGGAGGGTAATATGTTTCTCAAGAGACCTCGCAGTGGTCAGCAGACACAAACCATCCCCCTTCCTCTCCTGCCTGTTTCTTCCCACTACAGCTGACTAAAACACACACACCTAGTTTTTGTTACTGTAGCTTGGCCGACCACACAGACCTTTCAAGGGCTGTCCTATGGCAGCAATGGTCATCCTGAAAAAAAAAAACCTGATAAAAAAAGAGCTGATATGGTAACTAAAACACTGACAATCTAAAGATTTAGGCCGTGCTGGAAATTCAGCCATTTCGTGTAATTAATTAAGCCACATTGAGACTGCAAGATATTCCATTTATCAATTAAGACACATTGAGAATGCCAAATATTCCATTTCATTAAGCCACACTGAGAATGCCTTATATTCCATTTGATTAGGCCACACTGAGAATGCCAGATATTCCATTCAATTAAGACACATTGAGAATGCCAGATATTCCATTTGATTAAGCCACACTGAGAATGCCTTATATTCCATTTGATTATGCCACAATGAGAATGCCAGATATTCCATTTGATTAGGCCACACTGAGAATGCCAGATATTCCATTCAATTAAGCCACACTGAGAATGCCAGATATTCCTTTTAATTCAACATCCTCAGGTTTTCAAAACTCATAAGAAAATAATGAATTTATAAAACATTAAAATGATACAAGAATGCACAACAATGCAATACCCACAGACATTGGATGTAATCAACTGTGACAAATTTAGGTGAATCTGACCAGCAGCCATGGTATGGTGATTAGTGTCACAGACTTACGCATAGTTTAAATTCCAGTCTGTAGCATATTTGTGGGATTTTTCTGCCCCTACTGGCTCCTATCAAGATCAAAGTTAGAGTTCAAGTGGAAAGACTGGAACCACTCTGTAGAGTTTCATCTACTTTATGGATGCATCTCTGCTCAAATTTCCTGACCCACACTGAAAGTGTCTGTAGCTCTCAGTCCTGGTCGATGCAGGGATATACAAGATGCAAAGCATATAAACGTACTCCCAGTACAGTGACAAAGAGGGGAGACAATTTCCAGTTAGTGGAAGAAAAACACTCGACAGTGCGGTAATTATTCCCCTCATCGGACTTGATTTTTAGAAATTATCATTCATAGCCATTAGTAACAGCTATTCTGGTAAAATAAAACATCAGGCATCATCCGTGACCCATAATGAACATGCCTACACAAATTTTCAGAAAGATCGGCCCAGAAGTTTTGTCTGGAGTGAGTGGAACACATTTTGACTGCGGACAGACAGACAGACATACAGACAGCATTTCTTCGTCCCCATTGTAAAGTACTCCCTGTTCCATAAGAACTGGGAGTGCAAAAAGGAAAAGCCTAGAGTACTATCCTGCCATGGAGTCCCAGACCTGAATGAAAAACCCCACAGCATCACCTTCTTCATCTACTTCATATTCTCATTGCTTACAAAAAAAAAAAGAATATGTGGATAAATCTGAGAAAGAGAAACGTATTACTATACATTTTCTTTTACATGAAATTTTGAACAGAACTAGGCAGGTGGGGGGAAGAGGGATATACCACTGACATTTCCTAAATTGTTGAACAAGAACTGTTTGAGCAAACTCTAAAATTTATAGTTTTAGTTTAGACAAGAGGGGGAATAATTAGATGGCTGAAAGCTAGCAAAGTCAAGTTTAAAACACACACCAGCCGCCGTGGCGAAGTGGTTAGCATCGCGGGCTCCCGGCTGGGAGGTCGTGGGTTCAAATCCCATCAGGAGTCATGTAGGTTTTTCTGCTCCGACCGGCTCCTACCCAGAGTTGAGTTGCTGCGGACTCAGTTGGGAAGACTGGGACCACACAGTCAAGTTTCATCCACTTAATGGATGTGTTTCTGACAGTGTTGCTCAAATTTCCTGACCAACACTGCAGGTGCCTGTATCTCTCAGGCCTGGTTGACGCCGGGATATATTATGAAAGGAAGCGTAGAGTACAGCCCTGTCATGTAGTCTCAGACGAAATGGAAATCCATAACATCATCTTAATCATCCTCATTCTCATCAATCAGCATAAAAAAAAAAATGTCTCAAATTCTGTGGCCCTTCATGCCCTGCTCTCATGGTGACCTCAATTTCAATGTCCTCTCCACGTCTGTGGCCTTGGTTTGGTTCAGTCGGGGTCACCGGTATCAGCGAGTCCATGGGGGCTGTCGTTGGATGGACGTGGTGGCGCCCTCCGGAGGGAGAGCTCACTCACGCCGGCTCCGCGACTAAGCAATTATTGTCGTCAGTAGGGGGCCTAGTAGGTGGTGTCCTGCGTATGTTAGATCAGAACAGGCGCCACTGAACACCATCGAAGTGACTCGGCAGCAGTGCAGTGTCTCCTCCTGTGGGTTGCCTCTTGACGACTTCACATTGACTGCTCCCTGTGGATTGCTGGTGCCGGGGCTGCGGCGGGGCCGACCGGGCTGTGAATGTGGACGGGGTGTCGGAATGAGTGGCATGGGTGCACTGCCTCTGAGGTGGCGCAGAGGTTGGGACAGCAAAAAAAAAAAAAAGTTTAAAACCACACACACACACACACACATACCACACACACACCACACACAACACTCATACATACATACAACACACACACACACACACACACCATCACAGCAGAAACTGAGAAGCATGGGATACAATCACGTGACAAATATCATGTATAGTTGTGGCTGTCTAAGATCAGGGATTGAACCACTCAAACATGGCAGTGATACATTCCGTAGTGAATGCGGTCTTGCTGCGAAGCTGTAGACAGCCTCCTGAAACATGAAATGCACATCATTAGCGCAGTATATACTGCCGCTTATAAGACACAAAAAGATATACATCGCACACACACACAGACACACACCAATCAAGGGCTTGTGCACATGCACACACTACCAACACATACACACACACATTAGCACGGGCTGACATACCACATAAACACACAAACACAGTTACACATAACATAACAAACTGTGCACAGGAATCACACAATACATCACTAAATGTACACAGACAAGTACACAAAAGCACACAATATAGGCCCACATTTGGCACACGTCACATGGACACACACAATACACACAAACACACAGAGAAATTACAAAGAAATATATAGATCTATTTTGCCACTCACATGGACACACACACACACACACACACACACACAACAGAAAATACATCCTCACACAACACACAACACACACAGACACACACACACAGACACACACACACTCACACACAGAGGTACCTCCACCCTCTCCTCCCCTTCCACTGCCCTGCAACACATGTTAATAGCTTTGGCAAACTGACAATTATTGTTCGAACATAAACCGTTTGTTTGTCTGACTGCTTTTCATTGCCTAGTGGCATTTGTCATTCAAGTGTGTGTGAGTGTGCATGTGTGTGTGTGTGTGTGTGTGTGTGTGTGTGTGTGTGTGTGTGTGTGTGTGTGTGTGTAACTGATGCATTATATGCATCCTTGTGCGCAACTGTCTTTTACATAGACAAGGATGAGTGATTGAGAAAGAGAAATTTCTTCTCTTCCTCTTAAAAAAAAAAAGAAAAGAAAAAAAAAAAAAAATTATCACAAAATTTTGCAAGACACAGCGAGTTCACTCTACCTCACATATGCAGAAAAACTACCTTCGATAATATTAGGATCTTCAGCCATTTGTTTGCCTCTGGATTTTTATTGGTGTTTGCAACACAGAAATATACAATCTGGCGCCACAATTCTCAACACCATCTGCAGTACCTGACCACAAGCGGTAAAACACCACTTTAAAGACAAAGAGTGATTTTTCCAACATCATCGATAAACTACTGGTACCAATCACCAGCTGCATTTTGACAGATGAGTGATAGGGAGGTGTACTGTTTTTTTCCTCTCCATTGAACGACAATACTGCTGCAATGAGAAAGCCAGTGAGCTACCATCTACATTGGTGCTAATCCCCCATGATGAGTTTCTCTCTCTCTCTCTCTTTTTTTCAACCTCTGCACCACCTCAGAGGCAGTGTACCCACGCCGCTCATTCCGACACCCTGTCCACAGCCACAGCCCGGCCGTCCCCGCCGCAGCCCTGGCACCAGGGAATCCACAGGGAGCAGTCAAAGTCAAGTGGTCAAGAGCAGCCCACTGGAGGAGACACTGCACTGCTGCCGAGTCACTTCGGTGGTGTTCAGTGGCGCCTGTTCTGATCTAACATACCCAGGACACCACCTACTAAACCCCCTACTGACGACAATAATTGCTTAGTTGCGGAGCCGGCGTGAGTGAGATCTCCCTCTGGAAGGCGCCACCACGTCCAACCAACGACAGCCCCCATGGACTCGCCAGTACCGGTGACCCCGACGGAACCAAACCAAGACCACAGACGTGGAGAGGACATCGAAATTGAGGTCACCATGAGAGCAGGGCATTAAGGGCCACAGAATTTGAGACATTTTTTTTTCATGCTGATTGATGAGAATGAGGATGATTAAGATGATGTTACGGATTTCCATTTCGGTCTGAGACTACATGACAGGGCTGTACTCCATGCTTCTTTCATAATATATCCCGGTGTCAACCAGGCCTGAGAGATACAGGCACCTGCAGTGTTGGTCAGGAAATTTGAGCAACACTGTGAGAAACACATCCATTAAGTGGATGAAACTTGACTGTGTGGTCCCAGTCTTCCCAACTGAGTCTGCAGCAAACTCAACTCTGGGTAGGAGCCGGTCAGAGCAGAAAAACCCACATGACTCTGATGGGATTCGAACCCACGACCTCCCAGCCAGGAGTCCACGGCGCTAACCACTTCGCCACAGCGGCTGCTCTCTCTCTCTCTCTCTCTCTCTCTCTCTCTCTCTCTCTCTCTCATGTCTTTGTATGCGCTATGTGGCCTGACGTTCCCGTACTGACTGGGCAATCATAACTTTTATTTCTTCACAGCACAGAGTCACAAACATCAGAGCTGGGTTTGTCTCTGCTAGATCACTGATCACAACAACTGGAAGAAGCATAGGGCTTTGGGGTGGTTTGGGTATGGAGTGGTAACTGTATGTGATGTTTTGGTGGTGCCAGTTTTTTCCTCCAAACTTGACACCTATGGACAGAATTGGCTGGCAAAATGTGAAGCGTGATCACCATTTTAAATTGCATTGTTTACAAACTGAATTCCCTGGATTCATATATGTATCCAGGGAGTCCGGTTTGAAAACAGTACAATTATAATTCTACATAGATCTCCCCTCTCCCTCCTCCCTGTTCTGGGCCTAAAGCTTGCTAACCCGATACCTGTTACTTGTTTCAGGCCCCACCATTTACACCATACCCCTGTGCAGGGCCTCAGACTTGTCACTTACCAACCAGATCCCTGTTGGGCCCCACATCTTTAGCGTTCCAGTTGAAGGAGTAGGCTGAGGGCCAGCTGGTGAATCCCTCATGGTGTTTGCTCACCTGTACCACGTACCTTGAACATACATAAACTCAATCCACAAATGTTTTATCCATCATTACATGTATGTACAACTATCAGTTTCAAATAATTTCATTCAATAATTCATCACTGAAAACAGCACCAGATTAAGGGACACAAACCCTGCAGTCTTAAAGCCATCTCTTGATCATGATGTAAAATGGCCTCCCCTTCTAAATCTGTCTTGCACACTACTGAATTCATGCATTTTGCTGATAGCATAATGTCAGTTTTTCTATTGACACAAAATGTTTGCCACTGATTGTAGCTCTGTAGATATGAACAATATCCTGACCCTAGGTCAACACAGAGCTGAGACAAGAGATAAAGCCACTTGTTGCTTCACTGTGCTCCACTTACACATGGGGCGATGAATGGATAGAAAAGGTGGAAGGTCAAGGGTGTGAAAGAAGAAGTATGCGAAGGTGGGGAGGGGCTAGTAGTGGAGGGAGAGGCTGCTTATTGACAGTGTTATCATGGACAAGCAGTTGAACTGTCTTCAGCTTCAAACATAAATAATGAACAAATACGGTAGCTTTTAGTCTTACTCCCATGCTGAAAAAAATTACACACTATAATGGTTGCTACTTATGATACGAAATTGCCTCACGGAAATGGTAACACACAGCCCATCAATCATGTGAGCAAGAGCTATCCTACTTGTTTGTTATTTACTGTTTACTATTCCTGGTCTCATTTAAGCTGCAAAGTCAGCTTACAGGCGGTGCTCTGGTTTGTTCATTCGGAGCAACATGACTGCACACAAACAAGTTAACTTTGACTGATCCGCAGTTCAAGACTTCTCTGGTTTGTTCATTCGGAGCAACATGACTGCACACAAACAAGTTAACTTTGACTGATCCGCACTTCAAGACTTCTCTGGTTTGTTCATTCGGAGCAACATGACTGCACACAAACAAGTTAACTTTGACTGATCCGCACTTCAAGACTTCTCTGGTTTGTTCATTCGGAGCAACATGACTGCACACAAACAAGTTAACTTTGACTGATCTGCAGTTCAAGACTTCTCTGGTTTGTTCATTCGGAGCAACATGACTGCACACAAACAAGTTAACTTTGACTGATCCGCAGTTCAAGACTTCTCTGGTTTGTTCATTCGGAGCAACATGACTGCACACAAACAAGTTAACTTTGATCAGCAGTTCAAGACTCCTCTGGTTTGTTCATTCGGAGCAACATGACTGCACACAAAGTTAACTTTGACTGATCAGCAGTTCAAGACTCCTCTGGTTTGTTCATTCGGAGCAACATGACTGCACACAAAGTTAACTTTGACTGATCAGCAGTTCAAGACTCCTCTGGTTTGTTCATTCGGAGCAACATGACTGCACACAAACAAGTTAACTTTGACTGATCAGCAGTTCAAGACTTTTCTGGTTTGTTCTTTCGGAGTGCTCAACATGACTGCACACAAACAAGTTAACTTTGATCAGCAGTTCAAGACTTCTCTGGTTTGTTCATTCGGAGCAACATGACTGCACACAAAGTTAACTTTGACTGATCAGCAGTTCAAGACTCCTCTGGTGCGTTGTCCAGAAACTACACAGAGCTGTGGACTGCTGATGCTCAACTGAGACAGAAACAATAGGACTATGGCTGTACAGAAAATAAGGGCGTATAGTGATGAGCAGCGAGGATTATGTTTTGAAAGAAATTCATAGAAATAATTGGGCGGAACAACAAAACACACATACAAAAATGCATTCATTTTTCTTAAGTTTAAGATTTACAGTGCTTTGCAAAGCTTTAATAAAAAGAAAAAACAAACAAAAAACAAAAACAAAACAAAACACACACACAAAAAGCATAGAACTTTTAAAAATTCATTTTTGTATAATTTGCAATAGTTTATTGCTTTTCTTCTTTAAAATGTGATCTATGAAACATTTAAAAAAATGAAACAAAGCTCATTCCTCCCTATGGTTTCAGTCTCGGCACATTTGGTGTAAACATAAATTTCTAAGTGCTTAAAATATATGTATAAAAAAAAAGTCAAAATGAAGTTATCAAAAAAAAAAATTCCCCTTGCAATAAAAGCTCTAAACAAATCACTGATCATCTCATCTGTGTAATCCTCAAATATTGACACATAGTTCTGTTCTCGTTTAGCTTACAACTTCATGGGTTCAAAGATTCTGAGCACTACATTAGGAGGTATCAAACTGTTGAGTCAGTGGGAAAAAAGGACAGAAAGAGAGAAGTGGAAGGTTTTTTCTTTTGGAGGGGGGTGGGGGGTGGGTGGGCGGGATGGTGAGGGGGTGAGGGGTGGTTAGGGAGGAGCAGAAGGGAGTGGGAAGTGGGGATGGAGGGAGGTGGGAGGGGGAGGTGATGGGTATCATAACAATCCTGCCTATTATGTTAGTACTAATATTATGGAATCTGGGCCACCACAAATTGGGAATGGATCTATGCTGGGTGGGGAAAGGGGAAAGGGGAAAGGGGGGGGGGAGGGAGGGGAGTGGGGGGATGGTGATGGGTACCATAACAATCATTCTATTATGGAATCAGGCCCACCACGGATTGGGAATGGATCTACGTCTATCTGTGGGCATCTGATGGTGGCAGATTTGAAAACAGGTTTGTTACAAAGTGTTAGTTTTGGGGTCTGATAGCAAAGTTGCACCCCCCCCCTCCCTCACACACACACACACACACACACACACACACACACATATACACACATCCTTAAACTGTTGTTACGAATGATTATGATGGCAAGCACATATCATGATTCAAACCTCGCCCCTGATGCATTGAACAGCTCCGCCCACTGATCAGCATCGAAGAACTCGGTCGTGAACTCTTTGGCGAAGTCAGGGTAGGTCCAGTCAGGCTTGTAGTTTTCAGCCATGAACAGCACAGCACTGGGTACGGGGCTGGGGCCTTTCCAGTAGTACCAGAACCATTCAGACAAGTAGCTTGGGACTGAAAACACGCCCCAGTGGATGAAGATGCCGATTTTGGATTCGTCGTACCAGGCTGGTAAGGGGCGAGAGTCGAGGGATTCCCATGTAGGTTCATAGCGAACACCCTCTGCAGCCAAGGTGAAGCAGACTAGAATCAGCAGCGCTGTCTTACACATTGTCCCAGTGTCTTCGGTCACCGCGATCGCAACCTTAACGAACCTCTTTTGTTTATGTTTACATGTACTTGTAAATTTCAAATTACAACCTTGCTAGGATTTCTTAAAGTTGGAAACTGCAAGTCAATTGGATTTGCAGAATCGACAGAATGCGATGTGTCAGCGGCTGAAAAGTCTTTCTGTCCTCACAACTAGGAAGCGGCTTATGTTTACTATGGGTTGCTCGTCCGCGTGATCTCTAGTGACGCTGGTGATCTCCCCCGCAATAAATGTCTTTTTACCATGACTGGAACAAACGTCATAGCTCACGCCCAGATTAAAATTGATAGGCCATGAACCGTCTTCTTCCAAGTAATCATGATTTCCAGGATGAGTGTCTCCCTGGCACTTATCCTCAACATTTTTGCCTTATATTGGGGTTGGGGTAGAGGTGGAGATGAGTTGTTTGTATTGACATTTAGAAAGAAAGACAGACAGACTGACTGACAGACAGAAGAAAGAAAGAAGGAAAGAAAGAAGGAAAGAAAGAAAAGAAAAACAAGCAGGGGACCATCTGGGTGACCCCATCAGCAGCCACAAAGCAAGAAAACAGGTACAGCAACAGGGTTGCCCATAGCCTGAAAGTTCACAGAAACAGGCTGAGGCGATAGTATGCTCTACAGGATCTCTTGTATGTTCTGTGACCAATATCCAGTGTACGGCAAAGTGACCCATCAAATAAGTGGCTCATGTGTAGTAGTGTGCAAGTCGGAGCCATCATCATTATCAGTATCATCTAAAATATAACGCACGTTCTGGCTCTGTGTGTGTGTGTGTGTGTGTGTGTGTGTGTGCGCATGCAAGCGTGCGTGTGTGTTTGTGTATATATTCATACACACAGACAGACAAAAACACATTCAGAGAAATACAAACACATGTATCTACACTTGCACATGTGCGCTCATGCATGCACATACACACACACCAACAAACCACACACACAAACACACACACAAAGAAAACTGAGAACATCACCCTGATCAAAGGATTACTCTTGTAGGTAGGGTGATAAACAGCTACGTGCACACACAGAGAGAGAGAGAGAGAGAGAGAGAGAGAGAGAGAGAGAGAGAGAGAGAGAGAGAGACAGAGACAGAGACAGAGAGAGACAGAGAGCTCGAGAGAGCTCGAGAGAGAGAGAGAGAGAGAGAGAGAGAGAGAAAGAGAGAGACAGAGAGAGAGAGAGAGAGAGAGAGAAAGAGAGAGAGACAGAGAGAGAGAGAAAGAGAGAGACAGAGAGAGAGAGAGAGAGAAAGAGAGAGAGAGAGCTCAAGAGAGAGAGAGAGAGAGAGAGAGAGAGAGAGAGAGAGAGAAGAGAGAGAGAGAGAGAGAGAGAGAGAGAGAGAGAGAGAGAGAGAGAGAGAGAGAGAGAGAGAGAGAGAAGAGACAGAGAGAGAGAGAGAGAGAAAGAGAGAGAGAGACAGAGAGAGAGAGAGGGCTCGGAGAGAGAGAGAGAGAGAGAGAGAGAGAGAGAGAGACAGAGAGAGAGAGAGAGAGAGAAAGAGAGACAGAGAGAGAGAGAGAGAGAGAGAGAGAGAGAGAGAGAGAGAGACACAGAGAGAGAGAGAAACAGAGACAGAGACAGAGAGAGAGAGAGAAAGAGAGATGAGTGAAGTGGAGAACAAATGTGCAAGCTGATTCTGATTCAATTCAGTTATTGTCAGTCACCCAACAGAATGAAATGGAACACAAGTGAAATGCACAGCTTACTTAAAAAGATTCTTTAATATCAAACAAATAGCTTGCAGCATTAACCTTTAATAGGTGATAAGAAATAACCTTTAATACGTAACAAAGCAAAAAATATCAATCTGATTTAAATGTATCAGTCCATCTGTTTGTATAACATACCAATACAAATCACACATACACACACACACACATATACATACACACACATGCGCGCGCACCGCGCGCGCACACACACACACACACGCACACACACACACACACACACACACACACACACACACACACACACACTCAAAGAAGACAGTCCAAACTGTTCAGAAGGAAAACAGAAATTATGAAAAAAGACACATGTCTTCAACTGATCAGTATAAACCTCTCTCCCAAACGTAAGGTTTAG
>CM065732.1:2341542-2364042 GCA_033310375.1 Conus canariensis | reverse complement strand
TCACTTAAATGGACATACAACCTTGGGTTAATTAGAAAATCAGATGGTCTACTGCCTGCATACTCATAAAGCCCACTTTCTAAGTACTTATGGGTGTTAACGTTATACGTTTTCACCACTATCATAAAAGCCCAAGATTCTAGCAAGACCTTTAGGAAAAGTGTACTCTCTTCTTTCTTCTGGAAAGTGCATAGTAATTATAAGATTTGCCTCGTTGATTTTTAACTTAATGCCAAAATTGCTAAATACTTCTTTTAAAGAACAAAAGTTGTAGTAACCATCAGGTATTTTTAACTGCTTTAATAAATTACCTTGCCCGTCCTTAATATTCACCCAGTTATTCTTAGCTTTTTCAGATATATTAATCCACTTAACTTTAAAACCAATTTCTCTAAGAGCAACCCTATTATTACCGCGCCTATTGTCAATTGGATACTTTAAGAACACATGTGTGCTTTGTTTAGTTATATAAATGTGCATCCTTTTTAAATCCTTTTTAAAAAAATCTATTTAAAATGGAGCCTTTTAAATATAATGAAAGTGCCACTTACGATGTGGGAGGGGTTTATGAGCCCAAATCTTTGGACTTTAGTAACCTAACCATCGCTGTAGATGAATCATATGGCTTCCAAGTTAGACTTGTAAACCCACTAACTATATATTTAAATCCTCCAATAAAGAGGGATAGTGTACCATCAGCATGGTCAACTCACCCCATGGCTTTTTACCAGAATCAGTTAAATTTTGCAGTTTACTGCTCAACCACTGGCTGCGGTGTTTCATATACAAACCATTTAAACCACCCCAACCTCTTAGTAAGGTCAGTATATAACTTTCATGTTTATTACCAGTATAGGCGCATACTAACTGAACTACAAGTACGCCTCCCCAACGACAACATGTTTAATGCATTTAACAACCCAATGGACAATAATACATATGAAAGAATCTGCAACGAATTTAACATTAACCCTTCAAATAACTTTAGACAAAAGTTAGACCGCAATCACGGGTTGGGCACATTGTATTTGTGGGGTCAGCGTAGAGAATATAATTTTGACTACTGGCCCGGCCACACCTCTTTTAAGCCAAACTCCCAAGTTAGATTGGGATCAATAGAACAAAAACACCCCAATGCTTGGGCAACATTTATCTTAGATAAAAGTGAAGGCCTAACAATGCCAGGAGTGCAAAGACTTAATGACTCCATACGGACGTACGTTTGGTGTCTATTAGGAGCGCAAGCACAGACCAAGTCTAGCATAGTGGATCAATCTACAGGCTTTGACGCCAGAAAACAATTTCTAGCCAATTTAGAAGATGCTATTAACTCTGCTGTTGATTTACCTTCCAGCATACAAAGGTACCAAAACGTTCTTTCACATGCTAGGTCAAAGGTTGACTTTGTTGTAGGCCATGGATTATACATGCTGCCTTCTAACCTTAGACTACAGATTGGCATGATACAGAATTATAATAATGAAATTCTCATAGCCGGAGACGACCAAAACTTAGGACACAATCAAGGCTTAAACACAAGGCCCGCACCAGCCATTTTAAAAAAAGTATCTAGCCCTAAAAGCGACCCCCCACCAGTTATAAGCAGCCCACAGCCAGAAAGCGGTCCAACACCGCCTGTTGATGTACCTCACCCCGACAGACACACTAGTGAAAAGACAGCCCTTGTTGTGTTTTTAACTTTTACTGGATTAGCCATACTTTATTTCACTAAAAATTAAACCGGCAGCCAGCACTCCTAACGTCCACAGATGGTCGGCCATATAACCAACCACTTTGCCTACAGTAGACAAAACCCAACTAACAACACTGCCTATTATGCCAGGCAGAGCATCAAGCGCTTTGACAGCTAACTTCTTTAATAGGTTTGCCAGATGGTGCAATTGTTTTCTAATCCAACTTTTACCGGGCTGAGGCGTTGGAGGAGCTACTGGCCCTGTTGGCGCACTGCCGGTTAATGCATAAACCAGTGTAGAGATAGCAAACCCAACGGCCGTTAATATACTAACTATTGTAATCCCCTGCTCTCTGAACAGAGTCCTTATTCTTTCTGCTAACGTAGTATTTACATGAAGGAGTCTGTTTATAGTTTCTTTGATTCTGTTTGTTTGTAATACTATTTGTTCTCTGTTAGTAGACAGCGTTTCTAACCTGTTTGCCCTTTCTATCATTAAATCCTGTATTTTCTTCTGTATTTTAGCCTTTTCTTCTAACCCTAAATTGTTATCATCTGCATCAGCCAGTTTATTTTTTTTCTTCTTCTATCTCTCTATCTAGCACACCAAGTTTTGCCAAGTTGTTTTTTAGCTCGCCATTTATTCTCTGTAGAGTAGCATCAAGAGCCCTGATTTCACGCAGAGCAGCTTTAAGACCCTCGAGTTCACGCTCAGACAATGGAGGATCATCAATTGTTTGTAAAGCTGCTTCTTCATCAGGACTCAGCTCACCTTCTCTTTGACTAGGCGATGAAGAATCGGCAATTGTTTTTAACTGTGTTTCTTCATTAAAACTCGTCTCAACTTCTGCTATTACTTCATCTGCTCTTTGACTTAATTCTTGAAGAGGTATGTTTTGCATTTCAGACTGTGCTGGCAACCTTTGCTTTAAGTTCTGTAAAGCACTAACAGCCTTAGACCTTAGAGCAGACTGCCTTGGATCTACAATATTTAATCGCCTTCTGACCTGAATAGGAATCTCCCCAAGTGAGCCCGGAATTAAAAACTCGGAGGTGTCCCGGCTATCAGTAACTTGTTTACGCATTTGTTTATTGCCCTTCTTATATTTTATAAACAAATGACCTTCCTCGTCTCCGCCCACTTTTCCCATCTCAAAATCGTTAGGATCGAGCACGTCTGGCAGCCCTCGTCCTATACTTCTATAGAATGATTCAATTCGTTGTCGCAATAGTTCTTGACGCTGCCTAGGGAGTAAAGAACCCGCTTCTGCCTCTGCTCCTTCAAGTTCTTCTTGCAATGAAGGACCCGATTCTATTTCATCTTCTTCTTCAATAGGATCAATCGCGTCAAAATCTTCATCAGCCATATTTATATATTTATTATTTTTTGTTTTTTTATAAAATGAACCCATACGGTTGCGACCTTGATCCATACAGAAAAGCGAAGGAGCCCCATGGCATAAAAGGCATAAGACAGACTGTGCGCGTTGTAAATAATCCATCAACAATTGAGCCCAATGAAATGTTAACAGTAAGATTTAGTGACCTCGGGCCTGACGATGTTATAATGCCAGGCACTGCCAAGCTATTATTCAAAATAGATATTGAGTCGGCGGATCCTAATGCCACCGTCGTTGCTAACCTGGGCAGGGCCATCATTAAAAATATGGTAATTAAACTGGAAGGTAGAGAAGTCTTCTCACTGAGTAGCGCAGACATTTTTAATCTCTATTCTGATCTGTGGCTGCCTAGAACAGAAAGAAAAGACAAAATCTTTCAGGGGATCCAGAGCCCAAACGGTCTTAAGCACAGGCTTAATGCTGCAGATGCAAAGGAAGATGAGGGAGACCAGGCAATAGCGCGAGCATTTAAGAACAGATTTTGCATCCCTCTAGATTTTGAACTGTTAAAAACCCACCAGCCATATTACCAAGGCGCACTAAGAGACAAACTCATTTACGAACTGACATTCAATGACAGCGGGTCTGTTATTCTGTCCGATGACCCAACAGCTAGATACACTGTTAGTAACATCTCTCTTAATTTTGACTTTGTTACTAACCCCGAACTGGCTAGAACAATCTTAAACCAGTATAAAAGTAGGACGGTTGTTTACTTTGAAAGAGTTTTACACCATAGTCTAGCGATTAAAAACAAGCAAGACGCTGTCTGGGAAATAGCCATAAGCAATTCTTTAAGGTCCCTAAAGGGGGTTCTCTTGCTATTTACTAAACCCTCAGCTCCTTTTAAGAGGGAATCTGAGGTGTTTTACAACCCAAAAATTGAGCAGTTGTCTTGCACAGTAGATGGCAAGCCTTTTCAGCTGTATTCAGCCGGACTTTTACCCGACCAACACTTTGATGAAATAAGAAAATTGTTTGCTGGAGGCAGACAGACAAGCCCCACAGCCGATCATGTGTGTAAAAAACTTCACCTTCATGATGTAAGACTCAAAGATTATCTAACAGACAAATATGGACCATGGCTGGATTTTAGGTCCACGTATGACAACAGACTGCACGGGAGTGGAAGAAGGGTAGGGTCAGATGGCATACTCATACAGATTAATAAGGAAAAGGAGGAGAATGGTCAGATACAAATGCACGTTTTTGTGGTTTATGACGCCCAGCTGAACATTGAAGAAAATAGACTGAAAGAAATAGCCTATTAAAACAGATGGATAGTTTGAACTTTTTGCCAAAGACCCGCACTGTTCGCTTATTTGTGGGATTACTGGGTGTGGGAAAACTGTCTTCGTGCTTGATTTGTTACAAACTGTCTACAGGTTTCATTACGAGTACATTGTTATATTCTGCACAACCATTAAGCACAACAAGTCTTACAAAGAAAGGCAGTTTGTTTGGACAGACGAGAATATATTTCTAGTTGATCCTACTGACAAGCTAAGCGACTGTTTAGAACATTACTATAGGCTATTTGAGGGAACTGAAACGCTGTTTATTATTGATGACTGTTCAGCCGAACAAGACATTGTTAAAAAAAGAAGGACTCTGTCTAAGCTAGCCTTTAGCGGAAGACACGCATTAGTTTCTGTTTGGCTCTTAACTCAAAAATACAATGCTGTCTTAAAAGACTTTCGATCGCAGTTAAAATCAGTCATCTTATTCTATACTAAGAACAAGGACAGTTTTGAAGAATGTTTAAGTGAAAATTATATAATCAGGGACAAGGATGAACTAAAAAAAATAAAAGAGCAGCTAGAAAAATCTAAGCACGCTAAACTATGCTTGCGGACTGACCCACCAGTTCAATACGTTTGCTCATTATAGATTGTTTATTACAGATTGTTTATTACAGATTATTTATAATAAATTGTTTATAATAAAAAGAATGTCTCGAGGGCCAGAATCAAAAGCAGAGTTAGCTCCTAAATGCGTTTCAGTAGAGCTAAAAGATCTAGCAGACACAACTGACTTTGATCTAATAGGAGTGGCAGGAAATGTTTATGGATTTGAGTACACCGACGATGGTGTTTACAAACGAACAGAAATTGAAGATAAAAAACGGCAGCAATATCCTACCCTGGAAGAGATAAGAAATCTAAGGGCAAACGATTTTGGCAAACACGAATACAAACTTCATAAACGAGAGAATGCCTGGGCGTTGCTTCCTGACATTAACTGGGATTTAAAGTTTGAACTACGAAGCCCCTATGTATACTTTGATAAGAAAAACAATTTTAGAAAAGCTTTGAATGAAGGACACCTTCTTATTAGCCTAGTCCCAGGAACGCAACAGAAAAAGCAGATTGAAATAACTAAGCAGGGCCCTGAATATATGCTGCGGAGAAAGAAGTCCTTAGCTGAAGTGGGGGGTGACACCGTTGGCTTAGAATTTAACCCAACGCTAGAATCACTGCCTAAAAAAATGACGATGCTTTTTCGCTTATTTATTACTCGAGGGAGTCTGATCCTAGTTTGCCAGAACATGTGTTAATCAGAGGTGTACAAATAAAGTCTGAAAACTTGGACGGGCCTCTTAGGCTTGTTATTGCTATTACTAAAAACGGGGATGAAATAAACACTTCTGTATCTTCTGACAAAGTTACTGTGATGGTTGACAAAGACAAACTAACAGTACTTGATTTTATTTTAATTAAGTATGTTGATTTTATTGGGTTTTACTCTGTTGATGAAGTGCTGCCAGAAGGGTTAATAAGAAGATATGTACAGGATTAAAAAAATAATCTTGTTTAAAATGGAAGACGGTCAGCAGTTTAGGTTAGAGCACATGACTGAGCTTGAAGAGGAAATAGAAAGTGATTTGAACAAGTATAGGGTTACTAGAAAGAAATATGCTAAAGCTTTGAATGCCCTTTCTTATATAATCACCGGCTCATCAGTTGTAGCCAGCTTAAGCACTGGGTCTAGTGTCGCTCTTTTAGCTACTGGAGATGGGACACCGATGTCCATAGCTTTTGGGAGTGTTGGTTTAGGGCTAGGTGCCATGTCCACGATTGTAAGTGCCGTTTTAAAAAAGCTAACGCCCAAATTACAAAAGCACACTGCCATTGTAGCCCTAGCAACAGCAAAACTTCATTCATTAAGGTTGATTATAAGCAATACATTACTGGATGGAAAAGTAACAGACGAAGAATTTAAACGAGCCATGGCTGACGGCGATGATTACAGACGGCAAAAAATTGACCTCCAAAAGAAATGGAGAAAGACTTTTACTTCACAACAGGTAGACACTGAAGCAATCAGAAAGAACATTGCAAAGCAGAACCTTGCAAACGATCAACTAAACCCAAAATAGGTTAAAAATGAGCCTGATTTAATTATTGTATGACCTATATATTTGATCTTAAAAATGACGACCAAAGTAGTTACAGAGCTTAAAAATATATGCTGCGCCTTAGAGTTAATGATGGAGCGGGGGGCTAATGAAGAAGAGTTAAGAAACAAGTTTGACGAATTAATTACGGATCTTTTTGAGCACACCGATATTCGTGAAAGTGTAACCAACGTAATCAGTAAAATGCCAGATTCTTGGCCCAACCCAGTTATAAAGTGTATTGCAATTTTAGTTAATATTATGGCTCCTGATGACGCTGAATTGTCTATTTTTACTAACTCTGAAGGAGTAGCTATTCAATTTAATAAATATTAGCTAAATTTTAGTATTTATTTTTTTGTATTACCTATATATTTGATCTTAAAAATGACGATCACAAAGATGCTGGATGAGATATTTGCCGAATCGGTGGGCAATATGTTTAGTGAATTAGACATGGACATCATTAACCCCTCAAGCGTTCAGTAAAGCGTAACACATGCCATTTCTAAAATCCCAGAGTCTCTTCAAATTGACCCGCCAGTAAAAGTATTGTTGACCATTCTGATTGAATATATAACCCCCGATGATAAAAACATGCAAGTCTGGGTTTCAACTAGACAGAAAGAAGTAATCAGCTATTACAACTTTAATTCTGAATGGGCTGATTACATGCTTACACAGTTTAACCATGCAAGTGAAGAAGCGAAATTACGCGGCTCCGGCTGGTCTGAAGGAACAGTTCTTGAAATCAGATTAAGACAAACAAAGTTCTATCCTATGGTCGGCAATTCTTACATCCCTCTCCCAAGAGAGTTAGAGTTAAAACGAGCAGTCTTAAACATACATAATTCAGATAACTTATGTTTCATGTGGTGTATTTTGGCGCATTTACACCCAGTTAAAAATAATGCAAACAGAGTATCTAATTATGGACAATATAAGCATGAGCTGAACTTTAATAACATAAACTTTCCAGTAAGCATAGACAGTTTAAGCCAGTTTGAAGAGCAAAACAAACCAATAACCGTAAATGTATACACATGGTCTGTAGCAGACAATCTGCGGCCTCTAAGGATTTCTCCCAATGCCCCCACTTTAGGTGAATCCCTTAACAAGCATGTAGACCTGATTCTGTTTACAGACGGTTCCAAGAGCCATTATGTATTAATCAGATCAATTAGCAGACTTATGGCTTATACTACAAACAATACATCTAAACAAGAGCTTTGTAGAAGGTGTTTGGTTAGAATCCCCTCTCCAGAGGCAGCTGCTGAACATAAGAAACATTGTAAAAGTTTTGTAGACTGTAAAACCGAACTTCTTACGCCCCCACCCGGGTCTAAAGTTAGTTTTAAAAACATACACAAAATGCAGATGAGGCCATACGTAGTTTATGCTGACTTTGAAGCGATTTTGCCGCAGTACTACGGCCCTCAACAAGCAGAAGAACAAAAAACAGCTTTATTAACCCACCATCAGATTTGTTCTTATGCTTTTGTTGTTGTTAGATCAGATGGCCAACACACACAACCAGAGATTTACAGAGGCCCCGACGCAGCCGGTCGATTTTTACAACACATGAAGCATCTTCGCAATCAATTCTGTATTCAGCTAAATCTCTCAGACATTATGATGACTCCTGAAGACCAAAGGCGCTATGAATCATCTACACACTGCTGGATATGCGGCTCAGAGCTAACACCTAATAGTAAAGACGCGACAGTAAGGGACCACGATCACATTACTGGGAAATTCAGGGGAGCAGCACACAACAGTTGTAATCTTCAACTCGAGGTTGACCCCAAGACATGGAAACTGCCTATCTTCTTTCATAACTTACGAGGCTATGATTCTCACTTTATCATGCAAGCAATAACTTCTGAATGTAAGAGGGTTAGCTGTATTGCACAGTCATCAGAAAAGTACATGACCTTTACTGTAGACTGTTTATCCTTCTATGACTCTGCCCAACATCTGATGGGGAGTTTAAGCAAACTAGCAGAATCTCTACAAGACTGCCCAATAACTAAAAAATATTTTAACTCGGCTTTAGTATGCAAAGGCGTTTACCCTTATGAATACATGGACTCGTGGGACAAGTTTGATGAGCCAGCGTTGCCAGCAAAGGAAGACTTTTACAGCCGTCTTAGAGGTGGAGGCATAACAGACTCTGACTATGAATACGCACAGAAAGCCTGGACAGAATTACACTGTCGAACAATGGGCGATTATCATGATCAATATCTAATGGCTGATGTGTGTTTATTGGCAGACGTCTTTCAGAATTACAGATCTACATGCATGAAACATTACGGCCTAGATTCATCACATTACATCTCCGCCCCTGGTCTTTCTTGGGATGCATTCTTAAAGTCTACAAACATTGAGATTGACTTAATATCTGATCTGGCCACACTTCAGATGATTGAAGATGGGCGAGGGGAGGCATTAGCATGGCCTCGCACCCTTACTGCAAAGCCAACAACAAGTATTTAGATGATTATGATCCTGCTAAACCATCCAACTATCTAATGTACTTAGATGCCAACAATCTGTATGGGTGGGCCATGAGCCAGGCACTGCCATTGAGAAACTTTAAAATGTTCGTAGGACCTCATGACGTTAATAAAATGTTGAGTTATCTACCGCGCCTTACGCCTGATTATCCAATAGGATTAATCTTAGAGGTAGATTAGAATATCCTACAGAGTTGCATGACCTCCATAATGATTATCCCCTAGCAGCAGAAAGATTAAAGATGAGCCCCACCGAACCACCTAAACTCGTGCCTAATCTTCGACACAAGACTAAGTACGTATGTCATTACAGACTGCTACAGTTTTACCTAAGACACGGACTAAAACTTACCGCCATTTATAGAATTATAGAATTTGAACAAGGGCCCTTTATGAGACCATATATTATGAATAATACTCAGCTTAGGACTCAAGCCACTGACGCTTCAGAAAAAGACTTTTTTAAACTAATGAACAACAGTTGTTTTGGCAAAACCATGGAGAACGCACACAATCGTAAAGATGTAAGATTAGTTACAAAAGAAAAACAAGCAATTAAGCTGGTCTCTAAACCTAACTACCAAGACTTTAGAAGATTTAGCGACAGCCTGGTTGGCATTATGATGAAGAAACAGAATGTGAAGTTGGACAAGCCGGTGTTTATTGGGTTTACTGTGTTAGAGTTGTCTAAGCTGTTAATGCTTGAGTTTCTGTATGACTACTTAAACCGCTGTACCCAAAGTCTAGAGTTCTTTACACAGACACTGACTCTTTTATTCTAGACGTTCCAACTGAAGACTTTTATAAGGATTTAGAAACAGAGGTAGCCAAAGGAGCTGATGGATGGTACGACACATGTGACTATCCTAAAGACAGCCCCTTACATTCAACTGTAAACAAGAAAGTAATTGGAAAGATGAAGGATGAACTTAATGGGACAGTTATACAAGAATATGTTGGTCTGCGGTCAAAGATGTATAGCGTTGCTAGCCAGACTTCTGTAATGAAGAAGGCTAAGGGCATAAGTAAAGAAGTTGTAAAAAAAAATATAAGTCACGACAACTACAAGCAGGCTCTCTTTGAAAACAAAGTATTTCATCACACAAATGTTAATCTGCGCTCTACTCTTCATCAAGTAAACACAACTGCTGTTAATAAGAAATCACTAGTCTCTAGCAATAACAAGCGAACTTACGTTAATCCTGAGTTTTCATATGCTGTAGGTCATTGGAGAACTGACTTGAAAGATTAACTTGACTGACTTAAGTTAAGATCTTAACTAGTACTTAACTAGTACTTTACTTAAGATCTTAACTAGTACTTAACTAGTACTTAACATGACTTGCACTTAACTTGCACTTAACCAGTACTTAACTTGTACTTAACAACACATTAAAAAACTAATTCAGTAAAAATAATGGGTTTACAGAAGGGGGTTGTGCTTTTTTTGCAGAGGCTGGTTCTTCTTCTTTTACTGTTTTTGTGGGGATTTGTAACTTTGTTGCTAAGTATGGGGTTAGACACTTGTATGCCAAAAGCCCCCCACCAACAACAATACTCCCCAGTACATAATAATACATCTTATAGTTTGATTGTGTTGTTGTTGTTGACGGCGGTGGCGGTGCTGGTGTTGATGTTGTATTACTATCTAATAATTTTTGTTTTGCTGCTTGGTTTGCTTTTTGCAGTCTGTTCCATTCAGCTAGTTTATGACCAGCCTCAACACGCCCAGGACTTTTAGCTTTAGTAACACTACTCACTTGTGGCGCACTCAGTTGTGGGACACTCACTTGTGGGACACTCACTTGTGGGACACTCACTTGCGGCACATTCTGCTCCTGTAGAGTCTTCTTCTCCAGCTCGCTCATTTTTTTTAGTGCGATTAAAATTAATATGATTGAAAGTAATTAATCCCATGATGAATGGACATAACAACGTCCCAAATCTATAATACATGTCACAGGCAAGAGATTCTAGGGACTTGGTTAAAACCGGATCTTGTGTTAAGTCATATTTTAAATCTTCTTCTGAATCAATCGGCGCTATCTTGCCTACTAACTTAGCATATAAACTAATCATTGTCTGTCCCACCGATCTAACCATTTTTGATCCTAGCTGTGCTTCGTACCTAGCGTAATACTTCTCAACGTCTGATTTAGATAATTGTTGAATCTGTTCAATATTTAGTTCAGTGCCTAAATACTGTCTGGTTTTCCCACACGCAGCCAGAGAGTATAATCTTTCTTTATGACAGAGGTCTGCTGCCTCCTCACACTTTAATAGCTCGTCGCAATCCATTTTAAACTCTTTTTAAAAGCAATAAAAAAATAAAGCCTTTTTAAAACCATGAGTTTAACGCTGGTTAATTATGCAGTGCCCATTGTTGGTGTTATAGTTTATTCAACCCTAGCAAAATGTTTGTTAAGAATAAAACCACCCAACATGGGAAAGATAGAAGATTCGCCGAAACTAGTTGTAACCTTATTTTTAGCTCTAGCAACAAAAGATTATCTGATTAAAAAGCACATAGACAGCCTTTCATATTATGATTATTTTAATTATTTTTTTAGTTAATAAAAAACATGAGCACTGCAAAGATCATCAATACTATTTACCACTCTGCTGTAATCAGCGGTCTTAGTATAGGATATAGCATGTTAGCAAAAAACATGTTTAAGATGAGACCAGCTGATCTAGGAAGGTTAGACATTGAGGATGTTGTTAAGGTTATAGCTGTAATAACGGCAGGGATTGCCTCAAAAGACTTTCTTGTTACACAGGGAATTATCCCAGAAAACATCAATGCATAGAAAGATTGATTTATAAAAAAAGATTCATTCTAGAAAATATTGATTTATAAAAAAGATTCATTCATTTATAAAAAGATGTCTGGATTAGTTCTGATGGTGGGAGGAGCTATTGTTAATGTGTTGGCTTTCTCTGGCAGCAATTATATGTTTAGTAAATTACGGTCTGATGAAGAGAGAGAGAACGCCATAACAAGGCAATGGAAGATTTAGCTAAGGCAAGAGACGCTTACGAGAAAAGGAGGATTGCTCACGTAGACTTTATTAATAAAAAGTTAAGAGAACAGGGACATGCAGAGCACACATTTACAGACGTTGATGAAGCAATGAATGAATATTACTTAGTGACAGGAAAGAAGTTTCTAACATCGTCACCGCCAGAACTGTCTGACTTTTATGAACCATCTGAGGATCAGAAAATGGTAGAAATAGGCTTTATTATAGGCGCTATGGGAGCAATCTTTCTTCTTGCATATTCAATCTAAAAACATAGTTAAAATGTAATAAAAAACAGTCCCTTCTTATGGACGATACGAAGTACAAAATATATTATTCTCCTGGAGGGTACTGGAAAGGAAAGGCTGCTATTGATAAACTGAGTGAAGCTGCTAGGGTGTCTGAATCAGAAGCGAAAGACTGGCTTTCAAAACAAGCGATCTGGCAAATATATCTGCCTGCCCCAAAAAGAATAATAAGGCCTCGATTTGTTAACTCAGTTCCTAATGACACCCACCAGATGGACTTGTTGTATCTTCCACATGACAAAGTTAGAAGAAAAAAGTTTAAGTATGCTCTGACTGTTGCTGACATGGCTTCAAGGTATAAAGACGCTGAGCCTTTAACGGATAAAAGCTCAACTGCTGTGGCTGTGGCTTTACAACAAATATACATGCGAGGCCCATTAAAGTATCCTAGGATGATTCAGGTTGATGATGGGAAAGAGTTTAAAGGAGCTGTAAACCAACTGTTTTTAAGACACCGGGTTACAGTTAAGAGAGGGATCCCAGGCAACCATCGCTCCCAGGCTCTAGTAGAAAACTTTAATAAGAATCTAGCTGAGCGTCTGTTTACCTATCAATACCACAGAGACCTTATGGACAAAACACGCAACACAGAATGGGTTAGATTGCCAGCAGTCTTACGCGCCATGAACAATGAAGAATTTAAAGCAACAGGCCTTAAGCCAGTAAACGCAATCAAATTAAAAAAAATAAGTATTACTGAAGACATCCAAAGTAATCAAAAACTCTTGCCGTTTGGACTAAAAGTAAGATATTTGTATGCTCCTGGAGAGGCAGAGGGCGATGTTAGAATTAGAGCCACAGACCCTATATGGAGCGTAGACGTATATGAAGTTGAAAGAATTATGAAAACAACCCCTCCCGTGTATTATTTAAGAGAGACTCTTTCTTCCAAAAAGCCTGCCCCTAAAAGATCGTTTGTTCGCGAAGAGTTGCAAGTTGTTCCACCAAACACAGTGCCTATAAGTTAATCAGAGAGATTGTCTAAATGTGTGGTTCTAGAGCAGCAATATTATTTTGCCCGCAGACCCCACTTTTCACGCGATTAAGTTTTTTGATTTTGTAGGTTTTTAGCTGTTTTTTTTTGGTTGAGGAAATTTACTTATGTGAAAAGTGGGGTTTGCGGGTGAAATAAGATGGCTGAGCTAGAAGGCAGATTTAGACATTCTCTCTATTACTACCAAAAATCAACAACAACAACAAAAAGTAAAAATAATGGAAATGGTGACCACAAAAGGTACCCACATTAACAACACACTACAACTAAAAAATGATATTAACAATAATAACAATAGTAATGATAACAGAAACGGTGTCCATAAAAAGTACCCGCATCTACAACGGACTTGTCCCTGACCAACTTCTGTACAAAAATCTGCTTACATGCATGTGGATTTAAAGAACATACCACCCACTGGTATGGCACATCTTCCAGAAACAGAGGAGCAAATTTCACTGGAAAAAAAAATCTCCTTTGAAAAGAAAGATTCAATTCCAGAATATCATTCAAAAAACAAACTGTGCGAGGTGAGCATCAGTCAGCTCCCTCCCCCATACCCTTCTCCTCCCCATCCACCCACTCTCCTCCCTCCTCCAACCACCCTCTCCTCTCTCAACCCTGCCTAGCCTCACACCCCATTAAACATACGCAACATCATCCCTGTTGGATCCTCATTCATCATTGGACAGTCTGAAGAATGAGAAACATCCCTGTCAGAGCCTCATTTGAATCTGGAGACCCAGTGTCATCCAGACCCCTGTTGGAGCCTCACTTCACGCTGGACAGCTTGAAGACCCAGGCCCACAGACAGGGGACGTCATTGACCGACAAGGGAGGCACCTCCACCACCATTCCTCCTCCCCCTGCCGTCTTCCACTTGAACTGGGGACCCTTGTACCCAAGCAGGGTGACGACTGTACTGTCAGAAGGTACAGGTGCACCCAAGCGGAGCTGGCCGCTGGCCACTTCAGCGCCAGGGCATAGACAGAGGTGGGGGAGTCTTTGCGTGTGGTGTACCTGTGGACAGGGAATGAGTGGACAGTCAGGAAGGAGGCAACAGTGCAGTGAATCATGTGTCATAAGTTTCAGATTTCCCACAGGTATCCTGTTAGCAGTGCGGTAAGACATCTTTGTCACCTGTTGGATTGTGGAAGATTTCAACATCAAATTCAACACATTGTGGCATATGGATGTACATACATACATCTTCACACACACACCATATATATATATATATATATACATGCAAACACACACTATCAAGATATGATCATCTTTTTCACCTGTTGGATTGTGGAAGATTTCAACATCATTTTCAACACATTGTGGCATATGGATGTACATACACACATCTTCAAACACACACACACACACACGCACAATCCAACAACCTTCCACTTTTTTTTAACCTCAAAGAAAACCAAAAGCGGAAAGAAAAAAAAAGCCTTACCACACATCTGGGTTGACAGTGTCATTCTGGCGTCTCCATGGCGTCGTCCTGTAGATGGCCTCTCCGTTCACTTTGAGCCAGCTGCCCATCTGACGCAGCCGCTCCTCGTAGATGGGAGTTATGGTTCCTTCCTTGGTGGGGCCCACGTTGATCAGCAGGTTACCGCCGCAGCTGGTGTCACAGACGTAATGTGGGAAACGTGTACACTACAGTAATTCTTTTTTCCTTTAAACATCTATTTATGTGTAGTGATTTTAGATGGATTGTGGGAGTATGTTTACTGATTATACTTACTTTGCAATGTACATCACTGATTTTTATGACAAATACAAAGTAAATTAGTTCATATATTTGTTTTTACATATGGACCTTGATGTACAGTCTGGAATGATGCTCCTTTTAGAACTGTTCTAGAAAATAAACACAAAGAAATTTACAGTCCAGAAGCAAACAAACAGAAAAAAAAACAAATCCTCAACCAACCAAAACGAGTACTGAGTTAAGCCTTTGCTAAATTGATAAAAAAAACAACAAAAAACAAATATTATCGTAAAACAGATCATTTGCATATTCAATGCTTTCTAGAAATTTAGAAATCTTAAGTGCTTACTGTGTTTCAATAATAGACAAACAAGGAATGGGATTTGACTTGTTTTTCAACAAATATCACACTTGGCATCACAAACACAGTGTAGGAAACATATTGTCTTTTACATTACAGTGGAAGTTTGTTAGGGAATTTCCTGTTCCTTCCCACTTCCATCACCAAAACTGATGCCAGAGACACAGTTCAGGAAACATGCTGTGTTGCACACTAAGCTGTAAGTTTGTAATGGGATTTGCTGTACCTTACCACACAGGTCACATCAAATGACACAGACACAATGCAGAAAACATGTTGCATTGTACGTGTAATGCCTCACACTAATGTCAGTTCTACAAGACTGTGGGCATGACACAGTGATGTGCGGTGTAGGGGAAACAACTCTGATACGGCCAATGCACCCTACAGGTTCTTGTTTTTGCTTCCTGTCTGCACTTTGACAGAGCTAAAATATAGAAATGCGTAATGAGATTAAATGGATTTATGTTCTGATGCAACTATAGAAGGTTTTTCACCAGAATACACACAAACACTTATTGATCACCTGACAACCTGGACCAGCTGGATGATGATCTCCATGGACAGGTAACTGGACACACAGACACTTAGTGATCACCTGATGACCTGAACCAGCTGGGTGGTGGTGATCTCCATAGATAGGTAACTGGACACAGAGACTCTTAGTGATCACCTGACAACCTGAACCAGCTGGGTGATGATCTCCTCCATGGACAGGTAACTGGACACACAGACACTTAGTGATCACCTGATGACCTGAACCAGCTGGGTGGTGATCTCCTCCATGGACAGGTAACTGGACACAGACACTTAGTGATCCCTGATGACCTGGACCAGCTGGGTGGTGATCTCCTCATGGACAGGTAGCTGGAACACTGACACTTAGTGATCACCTGATGACCTGGACCACTGGGTGTGATCTCTCAATGGACAGGTAGTTGAAACACAGACACTTAGTGATCACCTGACGACCTGAACCAGCTGGGTGATGATCTCAAATGGACAGGTAGTTGAACACACAGACACTTAGTGATCACCTGACACCTGAACCAGCTGGGTGGATGATCTCAATGGACAGGTAGTTGAACACTGACACTTAGTGATCACCTGACGACCTGAACCAGCTGGGTGATGATCTCAATGGACAGGTAGTTGAACACACAGACACTTAGTGATCACCTGACGACCTGAACCAGCTGGGTGATGATCTCAATGGACAGGTAGTTGAACACACAGACACTTAGTGATCACCTGACACCTGAACCAGCTGGGTGATGATCTCAATGGACAGGTAGTTGAACACACAGACACTTAGTGATCACCTGACAACCTGACCAGCTGGGGTGATGATCTCAAATGGACAGGTATGGACACACAGACACTTAGTGATCACCTGACAACCTGGACCAGCTGGGTGATGATCTCAATGGACAGGTAGTTGAACACACAGACACTTAGTGATCACCTGACAACCTGGACCAGCTGGGTGAGTGATCTCCATAGACAGGTAACTGGACACACAGACACTTAGATCACCTGAAACCTGACCAGCTGGGTGAAGATCTCAATGGACAGGTAGTTGAACACACAGACACTTAGTGATACCTGATGACCTGGACCAGCTGGTGTGGTGATCTCCATAGACAGGTAACTGACACACAGACACTTAGTGATCACCTGACAACCTGGACCAGCTGGGTGATGATTCCTCAATGGACAGGTATTGGACACACAGACACATAGTGATACCTGAACCTGGACCAGCTGGGTGGTGATCTCCTCCATGGACAGGTAACTGGACACACAGACACTTAGGGATCACCTGATGACCTGGACCAGCTGGGTGGTGATCTCCTCAATGGACAGGTAACTGGACACAGACACTTAGTGATTGCCTGATGACCTGGACCAGCTGGGTGGTGATCTCCTCAATGGACAGGTAGCTGGAAACACTGACACTCAGTGATCACCTGACGACCTGGACCACTGGGTGATGATCTTAACAATGGACAGGTAGTTGAACACACAGACACTTAGTGATCACCTGACGACCTGAACCAGCTGGGTGATGATCTCAATGGACAGGTAGTTGAACACACAGACACTTAGTGATCACCTGACGACCTGGACCAGCTGGGTGATGATCTTAACAATGGACAGGTAGTTGAACACACAGACACTTAGTGATCACCTTGACAACCTGGACCAGCTGGGTGGTGGTGATCTCCATAGACAGGTAACTGGACACAAGACACTTAGATCACCTGACGATCTGGACAAGCTGGGTGATGATCTCAATGGACAGGTAGTTGAACACACAGACACTTAGTGATCACCTGACAACCTGGACCAGCTGGGTGGTGGTGATCTCCATAGACAGGTAACTGGACACACAGACACTTAGATCACCTGACAACCTGGACCAGCTGGGTGATGATCTCAATGGACAGGTAGTTGAACACACAGACACTTAGTGATCACCTGACAACCTGGACCAGCTGGGTGGTGGTGATCTCCATAGACAGGTAACTGGACACACAGACACTTAGTGATCACCTGACAACCTGGACCAGCTGGGTGATGATCTCCTCAATGGACAGGTAGTTGGACACACAGACACTTAGTGATTACCTGATGACCTGGACCAGCTGGGTGGTGATCTCCTCAATGGACAGGTAGTTGAACACACAGACACTTAGTGATCACCTGACGACCTGGACCACTGGGTGATGATCTCAATGGACAGGTAGTTGAACACACAGACACTTAGTGATCACCTGACGACCTGGACCACTGGGTGATGATCTTAACAATGGACAGGTAGTTGAACACACAGACACTTAGTGATCACCTGACAACCTGGACCAGCTGGGTGATGATCTCCTCGATGGACAGGTAGCTGGACAGGGGGCATTCCTTCACAAATCCCCAGGACTTTCTGTCAATGGTCAGCCCCCCCTCCCACTTGTGCTTCTGCAATGTCTCTGTTGACACAGGCAGGGTACACAGTCAAACAGAGGTAGTCTGAGTGTTGTTTCAGTCATACAGAGGGACGTTGAGTGTTTTTTCAGTCAGTTTAACGCAGACTTCCAAGGATTGCTGCCAAAGGGTAGTCTCCCTTCCAATTTAATTCCTTAGCAGTGTCTCTGCTAACACATGCCTTTCACTTAAAATAGTTAAAATTCTTTCAGAAAGAAGTGATATTTATGTACACAAGTACAAAACAATGAATGACTTACAATGCAGTTTATGGGAGCATTACAGCTAAATTCAGATTGGTCAAAACCCCGTGGTTTTACATCCTACGATTTATGCTGGTTGCTTTATGAAGTCATTCT
Organism: Conus canariensis; assembly: GCA_033310375.1. Taxonomy (NCBI): domain Eukaryota; kingdom Metazoa; phylum Mollusca; class Gastropoda; order Neogastropoda; family Conidae; genus Conus; species Conus canariensis. The sequence goes on along the minus strand of CM065732.1, from coordinate 2,345,295 downwards.
TACTGGAAGGGCAAAAATATGTTTAAAACAGAAACAAAAAATGTTCTACTTGCCACAGACCTTTTGGTCTGCTATCTATCTCGAACAATTGGCAAATTTTTCACATGACACATCTGGCATATGGAAGAGAGTAGAAAATAAGACTGCGGTCGGAATTGGATGTGAAACTTCAGCTTGAGCTGAGGCTATTTACTCAACTGCAAATGATGAAAGACATGGTAAAGCGGTTGATCCTGCACTACAATCAGCAAGGGCAAAGATCAGGCACATGATAATTCTTTTAATCTACACAACAAATGGCGGCAGTCTGGATTGGAAAATTCTCTGAACTTAACTTTGAGGTATATGTTGTTTGGTTATGTGTTGTAAAATGGTCTTGCGGAGAAAAACAAAAAACAAGACGCTACTTACAGAACACACAAACACACACACACTAGAAAGCTCTAGATAAAAGTTTCAAAGCATTTAAGTTTATCTGATATTTTGCTCCAAGGGACCCTTAAAGATGAAATCAAGCCCACATTCTTATCCCTTTTAAACAGACAGTTAAAGGTTACATTCAAAATGTACAAACACAAATACCTGTATTTTAATGAAAACATCTGCATAATCACCTGGACGCAAAGCATCAAAGATTACATGTGCAAAGAAAAAAACACCCTTACCTTTAATACTACTATCCATATGTGATGTGTACAACTCTTTTGGGTTTTTTTCACACTGACATCCATATGTGCAAATAAGACTTTACCAAATATCCTGCAGGCAGCAAGCATGTTTTATATGAAACAAAGCACAAGCATGCTGTGTATGAAACAACTGTTATAGGAACATTGGGTGTATACAAGTGTGCTATTAGCTATGCTGAAGTCTCTGTAGCTTATCTGCATGTAAGTGTTTCTGAGTGCACCTGACTTTGTCCACTGCCCTTCATGATAAAACAGAACTTGGTTTGTCAGGAAATCACTCAGTGAAAATAACTCAAACAGTTTACAGAACATGTTCAGATGGCAACCTGTCTTCATGCCAGTCATATAACTCAAACAGTTTACAGAACATGTTCAGATGGCAACCTGTCTTCATGCCAGTCATAATAACTCAAACAGTTTACAGAACATGTTCAGATGGCAACCTGTCTTCATGCCAGTCATAATAACTCAAACAGTTTACAGAACATGTTCAGATGGCAACCTGTCTTCATTGCCAGAACCATTACTCCACATTTGCAGGAAATGATCAACATTAACATGTCTTCATGCAGGTAAACTCAACAGTTTACAGACAATGTTGATCAACCCTGTCTTCTGCCTCATAAAAATCAACAGTTACAGAACAGTAGAGAGAGTAGAGGCATAAACCAACAGTTACAGAACAGCAGACAGACCAGGCATAATAACTCACAGTTACAGAAATGTTCTGGCCAATCCTTCTTCGTTCAGAACACAGTCACACATTGTGCAGTGATGAGGTTACAATAGATAGGAGATTAGAGGTACATCAACATGACATATGATAATTGATCCTTCTGCTCTTTTCATCTATAGTGAGAAAGAGAAAATGATTACAGAGAGAGAGAGAGAGAGAGAGAGAGAGAGAGAGAGAGAGAGACAGACAGACCAGAGACAGACCAAGAAAGACAGAGAGTAACAGTGACGCTGCAACATCCGCATACTGTAAAAAGGTGTTTGGACACAGACAGGATAGGGATATAATAATAGTAGGATCATGAAAGAATAATAATACATAATTGAAAAGAAGACGTATGAAGAACAGGAGACAGCTAGGAGAAACCAGGAGGAGGACAGAACAGACAGACAAATCCGCATAACTGAAAAGGTCGTATGACACAGACAGCTAGGGAAACTCAGGAGACAGACAGACAGACAAATCCACATAACTGAAAAGGTCGTATGACACAGACAGCTAGGAACTCAGGAGACAGACAGACAGACAAATCCACATAACTGAAAAGGTCGTATGACACAGACAGCTAGGGAAACTCAGGAGACAGACAGACAGACAAATCCACATAACTGAAAAGGTCGTATGACACAGACAGCTAGGGAACCAGGAGACAGACAGACAGACAGGAATGACCACTGACTGGGGTTGAAGCGATCATTGCAGGTGAAGTAGCCACCATGACGACACACACAGTCCAGTCCCCACCGATCGTTGACCACCACTGTGTCCTTCACAGGGCTGCATGTACATACACAGGCGAAAGGGTTAACCATATTCACCACCACAGACTGGCTCTGCAAACCCCACAGACCTGAAAGGGTTAACTGCACTAACTTTCATACAACCTGGTACTGAAAAAACCGCACGGAAACAAGGGGTTTAATCTTGCCATCTTCCTTGATGCATTGGCACAGCATACTACGTAGAAAGGATGGGTTAATCACCCTTACCTCAATGGCAAACTGGCACATACATGAAAGGGTTAATCTTACATAGCACCAGAAGAAACTGGGCTCGCATTCTTGCATGGTGAATTAAGCCTCAAGACAAACAGACGGTGTAGACACAGAAGGATTAAAGGGTTAATCATGTTCACCACAGTAATGAAGTGATGCTGCCAACCACAGTAAAACTGATGATGCTAACGTTAATGACAATGACAATAATTCATCTTCTAAATTACTCTGGTAATTGGCATTCTTTTTGTTTCTCACTTCATCCTTACTGCAATTTATGTCGCTGGCAAAGGGGATAACAGGATGATTTTTTCCATGATCTCATTTCTTAGAAGATAAGTAAGAAAACTGATCCTGGCTGTGCTCTAAACTAGCAAGACTTTTGAGTGTTTGGTTTTTCTTTTCTTTTTTTTTTTTCAACCAAAAAGTCCATCTTGATTTACTTAGCTTCACTGAAATTAAGTATTCAGACTCACACACACAGTTCAAATATCTGTTTTCTAAACTACACAGAAATAAATTGTCCATCTTGATTTAGTTACCTTCGTTGAAATTAACTTTTCAGACTCCTACATGCAGTTCAAATATCTGTTTTCTAAACTACACAGAAATAAACTGTCCATCTTGATTTAGTTACCTTCGTTGAAATTAACTTTTCAGACTCCTACATGCAGTTCAAATATCTGTTTTCTAAACTATACAGAAATAAACTGTCCATCTTGATTTAGTTACCTTCGTTGAAATTAACTTTTCAGACTCCTACATGCAGTTCAATATCTGTTTTCTAAACTAACAGAAATAAAATGTCCATCTTGATTTAGTTACCTTCGTTGAAATTAACTTTTCAGACTCCTACACGCAGTTCAAATATCTGTTTTCTAAACCTATACAGAAATAAATGTCCATCTTGATTTGTTACCTTCGTTGAAATTAACTTTTCAGACTCCTACATGCAGTTCAAATATCTGTTTTTTAAACTAACAGAAATAAAACTGTCCATCTTGATTTAGTTACCTTCGTTGAAATTAACTTTTCAGACTCCTACATGCAGTTCAAATATCTGTTTTCTAAACTACACAGAAATAAAATGTCCATCTTGATTTAGTTACCTTCGTTGAAATTAACTTTTCAGACTCCTACATGCAGTTCAAATATCTGTTTTCTAAACTATACAGAAATAAACTGTCCATCTTGATTTAGTTACCTTCGTTGAAATTAACTTTTCAGACTCCTACATGCAGTTCAAATATCTGTTTTCTAAAATATACAGAAATAAAATGTCCATCTTGATTTAGTTACCTTCGTTGAAATTAACTTTTCAGACTCCTACATG
>CM065732.1:2331542-2336542 GCA_033310375.1 Conus canariensis | reverse complement strand
AACAAAATCATCTGTGGAGTAGTTGTTGGCCTTGTCTCTTAGAAACAGGGGGTTGAACCACTCAAACATAGAGTGATACATTCCATAATGGATGCTGGTCTTCTTGCGAATGGCAGTTGACAGCTCTCCTGAAATTTGAAAACAAAAGGAACTTTATTACTAAAAGTAGCTTTATGAAATACTTACCTGTCCAAACAAATGCCTTATCCGTACTTAGCATGAAACAATGCCATCCATCATGATCTCCCCACAAAAAACAAATTCTGAAGAGCGGGGAGCTAACCTCACCTTCATTCCACCAGTCAGCCAGAGTGATCACCCTTAGTGAACTCACAACATTATACCCTGATTGAATGAGTTCAGTTTTCTACTTTTCCTTATAAAACAATTAGTTTCGCAAGCTGTTCATGCTATTTTCAATGTGAAAACTGGATTCTGTACTCAGTATACAAGTGTGTTGTACAACACAATGCACAAAGTTGAAAAAAAAAAGGTCCAAAGTTCACCAAAAAACATGCTCCACTGATAATTCTTGGATTCTGTTCAAAGCCATAATACATACAGAATGTTTCATTTATTTACAGTTTACTTGATGACCAATCAGCATCTTATCCCTCATCTGGGCCTCTAACATACCAATCACACACCTTCACAGGGCCCAATGATTTATATTCTGTCTTTGTGGGGACCTCTAAATTATTGATTAGGTCCCTACCGATTCCATCTGTACATCCTTTCTCAGTGAGAGCTTTGAATTACCCCCCCCCCCCCCCCCCCCCCTTACCCACCATGACCCCTGATTTACATTCTGTCTCTTCATGAGGTTCCAGACTTACCGACCAGATCCCTGTTGGGCCCCACATCTTTAGCGTTCCAGTTGAAGGAGTAGGCTGAGGGCCAGCTGGTGAATCCCTCATGGTGTTTGCTCACCTGTACCACATACCTGAAATGTGGCAAATGGACTATTATTGTTATTCAAACTGAATTGATTTTTTGTATCAAGCTGCAGTTGCAAACACAGCTTTATGTTGTGATATATTGTAAATCTGCATTGTGTTTCAAAGATTTTCTGCAAAAAGACATTTTTCTGTGAGAATCTTGGGTCCTTAGGGAAAGAGCATTGTTACCTTGTGTAGGCATTTTAAAAATGATGAATTAATCAATCAATCAATTATGAATTGATTGATTAACTAATTAATCAATCAATTAATTAACCGATTTACTGATAAATTAATTAATTATTTAATTTCTGTTTCATCTCCTAAAGGGCTTGTAGTCAAATGATCAGAGTGTTTGCCTGCAGAGCTGATGTTTGTGAGTTCAAACCACATGTGGGGGTGGATTTTTCAGCTTGAAAACCCTCTGTGTCCATTCAGCAGCAGTAAATGGGTACCCGAGTCACTTCAGGGAAGGATCACAACTGAGGAAGCAGAGGATGGGTGCTGCCTTCCATCTTGCCATGCCCTAGACTCTGTAAACCTGACAATTCACTGCCCTATGGCTAATAGGCTACTGGAACTTTAAGTAACCTAACATCTTTTGTGTCCCCCCCCCCCCCTCTTCTCCCCACCCTCTCTCCCTACCTCCTCTGTTTGCAGTGGCATTATGGGTCCCCAGTAGACAGTCACATGCAGGTTGTCTGGTCACAGCCGTATAGTCCCCAGTAGACAGTCACATGCAGGTTGTCTGGTCACAACTGTATAGTCCCAAGTAGACAGTCACATGCAGGTTGTCTGGTCACAGCTGTATAGTCCCCAGTAGACAGTCACATGCAGGTTGTCTGGTCACAGCCCTACAGTCCACAGGGAGGCCAAGGAGATACAGACACCAGCGGTGTTGGTCAGGGAATCTGAGCAAAACTTCAGACAATAGACACCACAGAGCTGAAACTTGACTGTGTGGTTCCAGTCTTACCACTAGACAGTTTTACAGTATATTAAACTCTGTATAGGACTGTCTGGGTCAAAACTCACCATTTTAAAACAGTTCTAATGGGATTCAAACACATGAGCTCAAAACCCACAAAAATGTTACACAGCCCCATTGTTGTATGGTGCTGTGCACTTGAATTCTTCCTTTTGTTCTGCTGGTCTGCATAAGTAGATAAAGACACATACGCATAAAAAAACCCATTAATGCTATGTTGCAAAACATCTCATTTCAGATGACTCCCATGTGGTATTTTTGTGTCTGTTTTAAGCATGCTGGGACATCCTCATGACAACCTGGCAGTGTTTACCGAGGTAGCCATCCAGTTAAGAGTCAAGTGAGAGCCACATCTGAACTTGACAGAAAAACACAACGCAAACAGGAAAGAACTTGTTGACAGCGAAATTTCTAAGGGAACTTTGGTACGAAAAATTATCAACATGTGATGCTGCCATGAAGAAAACTCAGTCCTAACCTTTCTCTCACTTTCAGGTTGACAGCTTCCACAATTCAGTGCGATTTCAGCTCTCTTGAAAACAAATTGAGCTTACTCTGAGCTTACTTTTAGCTTGCAAGGCGGCTGCAATTTTTTGACAGCACATGTCGATAGGAAGGACACAGTGGCTTTCTTGCTTATGTCTCTTTATACATCTTTGAGCCTGGATAGAATATATGTTTTTGCTAACCTATGAGAGTTGATTTTTTCTTGAAATTTCTTCAGAAGAGCTCTCCTATTCAGTGCACTTTTTTTTGTATGCCACATGCATGCTGCACTCTGCACCTTGGTTTACTGGCTTACATGGTTTCAAACATTAGTCAGATTCCATGTATTACATAATCTCTTAACATTGATAGACACCAATGTTTTATAACTAAGAATCTAACCTGGCTCTTGAAGCATTGAACAGCTCCGCCCACTGATCCGCATCAAAGAACTCTGCGTGAACTCTTTAGCAAAATCAGCATAGGTCCAGTCAGGCTTGTAGTTTTCAGCCATGAACTGCACAGCACTGGATACGGGGCTGGGACCTTTCCAGTAATACCAGAACCATTCAGACAAGAAGCTTGGGACTGAAAACACGCCCCAGTGGATGAAGATGCCGATTTTGGATTCATCTACCAGGCTGGTAAGGGGCGTGAGTCGAGGGATTCCCATGTAGGTTCATAGCGAACACCCTCTAAAGGCAGTGCCAGGAGTGTCAACATCAGTGTTACCTTCCACATTGTGTTTCTTGGACTTCCCCCCTCCTCCTTGATGGTTTCAAACAATTTTACCTGTAACCAGACATTTTTGTTCATCATAAAAACCAACAACTCATGTTACCATTCTGAATTGCAAAATTATCAAAAAGGAGTTTTAATCCCTACTCAATAGTACTGTCAACTCGACATCAAATCTGTGCAATACTTGAAAGAAATAGACTAGAAACAGGTTCAGAGAAACTTACAAGTAGAGAGAGAGAGAGAGAGAGAGAGAGAGAGAGAGAGAGAGAGAGACACACACACACACAACATTGAATAGATCTATGATTGGATATTAGTTATGTATTTTTGAGCACAGCATCGGTTGTCTAAAGACTTAACAGAAAAATACGGCCCAAGGATTGTTAAAAATTATTAGCTGTGGACTCCAGTTTGAGAAAAATTCTATCTTTGAAACGCCCCTCCAACCATTTTTTCCCCCAGCTATAAACAAAAGAAAAAATCATAAGCAGAAAATCGGTTGTGTGGAAAATCGAAAACGGTAGGTGGAAGGGGATGAGTGAGGGAGGGATGAGGGAGGGGGCGCGGATGAAGGGGGGGGGGGGGAAGAGAAGAGAGAGAGAGAGAGAGAGAGAGAGAGAGAGAGAGAGAGAGAGGAGAGACTTTGAAGTGAAATGCAAGATAATGCAAACTAGAGCACAAGACTTTCACTTTGCTCTAGTTTGCATTACCTTGCGATGTTGATGGCAGATTTGCGAGGGACCACTGTGATCGGGAAGAGAAACCAACTGAATTTCTGCAACTTCTCTCCCACTCACCCTGCCACTTGTTTGTGAAGGTTTACTTGTCGGGCGTTTACATGGCCTCAACCAACATCACGCAAGTCGTGTGAGAAAACAGTTTGCTTACAGTGAAAATTTACATTAGGAATGGTTTCCCTTGAATTAGACTTAGCGTCTTATTACCAAGATTGTGGATAACGGGAAAGTAAAACGATGGAGATTCTTACCACAGCAACCGCTGCTGCTAACTCTGCTACTCCAGCTAGTGTTAGTATTGACGACACAATTATGATAATAATATACAATAATAAATGCTTAGAAATGTAATCAGGAACAGTACGCCTAAATAAGCAGTGCTAATAACAACAGCTGCACCCCGGGCAGCATCCACAGTCACTTTTCATGGAGGTAACAAAAAGGTTTATTTACTTATTCATTTATTGTAAACAAGTGGGGTAACTTTTGCTCCCATAAGAAAACCTAACACAGAGTAACTTTTATTCAAGACTGGCACAGCCTTTTAAACTTGAATAAAGTCAGACAAATACATAGACGAACAATCTAATAGTGGGGGAAAAACAAGCGCAGGCCAACAACTGAACTGTTTTCATAGTAATGACTTGCAAAGATTTGGACTTAAGGAGGGGGGAAGTTTGAAGATGGAGAAACTGGGAACACGAAATTAAGAAAATATATTACAGATATGAAAACTCTTCACTAGCTGCATAAGGGAACCATCGCAATCCCTATTGAAGGCAGATATATTTGTATTGCCTGCTCCGAGGCCTTTCGTCCGCTGGGTCGGAACTCATCAGGGAGACATGAAATTAAGAAAATATATGTCTCTATTTGACGCCAGGAGCGCAGACACAACCAGCCGTGTCTCCCTGATGAGTTCCGACCCAGCGGACGAAAGGCCTCGGAGCAGGCAATACAAATAGGCCTATATCTGCCTTCAAAAGGGATTGCGATGGTTCCCTTATGCAGCTAGTGAAGAGTTTTCATATCTGTAATATATTTTCTTAATTTCATGTTCCCAGTTTCTCCATCTTCAAACTTCCCCCCTCCTTAAGTCCAAATCTTTGC
>CM065732.1:2324042-2326542 GCA_033310375.1 Conus canariensis | reverse complement strand
ATGTCAACTTTGAAGTGAGGCAAAGGTTTTCAAAAGGTTTATCGTTTGTTTATTTTCCAGAAGAACTCAGCCAAATCGGAATGACGTCATGGCACGATTGTTGACTTGAACGATGTTTTATCAGTGGATAACGTTCGGCCATTTTCAGCTCCAGTGGCAATTGCTGTTTATCAAGGTACAGCCGAATTTCTTCCACTTTTGCCTGAATTATTCTTTCTGTGATTCTTTTTTTTACATAAAAGTAAAATGACCTGAAAAACCATTAAATTCTAACAGGCCTGTATCTAGTATGATTCACGTAAAGATCGAATGGCTTTCAATCTTAACTAGATTGTCCGTCTGAGCGCTGTGCATCTCTTGCTTTCCAGTCTCAGTACAATCCTGACAGTATACATTATAGTCGGAAATGAGGATATGCAGTATGCATAATTGTCGGAAGTGAGGATATGCAATATACATTATTGTCGGAAGTGAGGATATGCAGTATGCATTATTGTCGGAAGTGAGGATATGCAGTATGCATAATTGTCGGAAATGAAGATTGCAATATGCATTATTGTCGGAAGTGAGGATATGCAATATACATTATTGTCGGAAGTGAGGATATGCAGTATGCATTATTGTCGGAAGTGAGGATATGCAGTATGCATTATTGTCGGAAATGAGACTGTGATTGTTCTCGTGCAGTTCCTTCTTTTCACTTAGCGACAGGTGAAGTCGATTATTCAGGATTCTAGTAAGGTCTTCCTGAACTCAACAACTGACTGCTCCACAGACATCATGGCATCTTTCATTCCTTCCCGCCACTCCGATGTTCCGGCTGGTGACGGTGCTTCTTAAGGCCGCCACACACTATGCTGGAAGAGCCATGTGGCCAATGTCAGTGACCCATGTGTTTAGTACCAAAAGCGCACGTGCGCCACGCGCTCTCCTCAGGTGGCACGCGATCGTCGCACGACCTGTTGGAGCTTGTGTTGGATGGCTTTAAGATTCAACCCTACTTCAATGCTTGTTGGAAGGCAAACTAATCGTAAATGGTTGTTGTATTTGATTGTTTCCGATTTATTATGTTACTCATACTAGTCATATACAAATGTAATTGGTAATGAACAAAAAAAGAGTAAGTTTGGTGACATTTATTGAACTGTACTTCCCACTGCTGTTATTATGTCTACAAAACTACTTTTTGTCATCACAAAGAAGTCGATTGATGATTAAAACAAGAAATGAAACGAAAAAAACTGTTTACAACTGTTTACATCATCAACAATTTCTAGTAGTACTACTACTACCATTACAACTACTACATGTTTTATTTTTTGCTTTTGACTGTTTCAGATTTGTTACATGCTCTCTTTCAATCATGTGTAAAAGAAAGGGATAATGAATTGAAAGGGGTATGTTTGGTGACTTTTATGGAAAAGTAATTCCTTCTGCTTTTATCATGCACTTTATGTGTACGAAACTACATTTTACGACCACAAAGAAACCAACGCACAATTAAAACAATAAATGAAACGAACACACACACACACACACACACACACACACACACACACACACACACACACACACACACACGAGACACACGTTTACTGAGTATTAGAACTGTTTGCAATAACAGCAATAATTTCTCTTTTAATACTTTTTGTTCTACCAACTACAAATACTACTATAAAATTTTCCTTCCCCTTCTTCTTCTGCTGCTGCTACTAATTCCAATAACACAAAGCGAATGATCTTCTTCATCAGAACCCATAATTATTCAGAGTACTGATAAAGCGCCGCGGCCTGTCCAGCGGCTGTCCAGACGTTTGCCAGCTGGACAGGAGGAAGCCAGCAGGGGATGTTCTTTAGATTTCTGTCAGTTTCAGTTTTCAGTTCAGTTTCAGTTACATCAAGGAGGCGTCACTGCGTGCGGACTAGTCCATATACGCTTCACCACATCCGCTATGTTTTGAGACCACACTACGCATGATTTAAAGCTGATGGATAAATGAATTAACAACAAAGATGAGAAAATTGAAGAAGAGGGTCTCGTGGCTACGACTCAGCGGATGTCTGACCTACGCATTAGCCCAACGCGCTGGTCAGACCTTGAGTGCCTACCTACCATTTTGTGTGTGTGTGTGTGTGTGTGTGTGTGTGTGTGTGTGTGTGGTGTGTGTGTGTGTAGTGGATGTACACGTGCGTGTATGATGTGTGGCATGGGCCCATGTGTGTGCGTAGGCGCATGTGTGTGCGTGTGTGTGCGCGCGCGCGCGCGCGCGTGTGTGTGTGTGTGTGTATGTGTGCGTGTGCGCAGGCATGTGCGCGCGTTTGTGTGTGTGTGTGTGTGTGTGTGTGTGTGTGTGTGTGTGTGTGTGTGTGTGTGTGTGAACAAACCACTAGGACTCGTCACTGTCGTGTCAAACCAACGCATCCTTTGCGGCCTTTACAGAGCTGGGTAACTACTAATTAAACGTGGTTCTGAGGAAGGTTTCGCACTCGCTGTTACTGT
>CM065732.1:2311542-2319042 GCA_033310375.1 Conus canariensis | reverse complement strand
TGACCTAAAGTGTCCACCCTCTCAGGACAAAGAGGGAAACATGTCTAGAGTTCATGGTGGCCCAAAGTGTCCATTGTCTCAGGACAAAGAGGGAAACATATCTAGAGTTCATGGTGACCCAAAGTGTCCATTGTCTCAGGACAAAGAGGGAAACATATCTAGAGTTCATGATGACCCAAAGTGTCCATTGTCTCAGGACAAAGAGGGAAACATATCTAGAGTTCATGATGACCCAAAGTGTCCACTCTCCCAGGACAAAGAAGGAAACATGTCTAGAGTTCATGATGGCCCAAAGTGTCCATTGTCTCAGGACAAAGAGGGAAACATGTCCAGAGTTCATGATGACCCAAAGTGTCCACTCTCTCAGGACAAAGAGGGAAACATGTCTAGAGTTCATGATGACCCAAAGTGTCCACTCTCTCAGGACAAACAGGGAAACATGTCTAGAGTTCATGGAAAAGAGCGCAACCCCGGGGTAGGTGAACATGGAGACACAATCAAGTGCTTCTAGAGATCTCACACGCGGTAAACAGTGCCAGAACAAACACAACATTATCAGAAGCCCCAGGATCAACGTTCTACATGATAGGAGGCCATAAATCATATCATGGTCTGGAACAGCTGTGACATCAAGAGCATGGAAGCAGGGTTTACTGGATGGAGTGGATGATTGTGAGAACACAGAAGACTACCATCAATCGGGATATTGCACTGTACTCAGGTTATATTGTACTGTACTCAGGTTATATTGTACTGTACTCAGGTTATATTGTACTGTACTTAGGTTCATCGAAACAGCTGACACTGATTGAACTCACTGTGCCATAGGAAAGCAGACTGCAGTAAGCTCACATCTACAAGACTGAGGAGTGTGCCAGTCTGACCAGAAGCATGAGGAAGTCTGGCTTCCAAACCAAAGTTCTCACCATGGAGATTGGAACGAGAGGCTTGTCGGCTCCTCAGACCATGATCTCATGGAACAGCTCAAGATTTCTGGTAAGAAGAGGACTGGAAGTCTGAAGACAATGGCAGCGGCAGCTGAAAAGAGTTCCAGGTGGGATCTGATCGAGAAACAACAACAGTGAACATTATAAAGCTCATATTTCCTAACTAAGAACAGGTGTCCCTCAGCGATGTGAGTAAGTCATCCACCTGAAAAGACAACGCCTGGAGGCGCCCACTCATCCAGAAGTTGCGGGTTCAAATACCGGCAGCAGCAGGGGTTAAAATCGGACAAGAGAAGGCCTTCTGTGAGTCATGACCTGGATGTGACCCGGCTCCCGGGGAGTGGAAGGAGTACAGGGCCGAAGCACTTGCCTGGCAGGGGGCTTCTTTGGAGAGGACCTTCTGCTGTAAAGCTCGACCTCAAGTTTCTTCTTACTGTCTGAGAATGGAGAGAGTGTGAGAGCGATAACGAGAGAGAGAGAGAGAGAGAGAGAGAGAGAGAGAGAGAGAGAGAGAGAGAGAGAGAGAGAGAGTATGAGAGCGATAACAAGAGAGAGAGAGAGAGAGAGTATGAGAGCGGTAACAAGAGAGAGAGAGAGAGAGAGAGAGAGAGAGGGGGTATGAGAGCGATAACAAGAGAGAGAGAGAGAGAGAGAGAGAGAGAGAGAGAGAGAGAGAGAATATTAGGGAACTTTCTGTCTGTCTGTCTTTCTCTCTCTCTCTCTCTCAGTGTGTGTGTGTGTGTGTGTGTGTGTGTGTGTGTGTGTGTGTGTGTGTGTGTGTGTGTATTTACGTACATAATGAGAAAGAAAAAAATCAGACAGCTTAACGAGGTGTTTTGTGAAAAGCAAGTGGTGTGTTATGGTTGTACCTTATTGTCACGGCGTGGTTAGCTTTGTGTGTTGTGCCGATGATGTTACCAACTGAACGGCAGATGCTGCGCATGAGGATGATAATCATCTTCTGTAAACAACAGGTGTGACATCGTGATGTTCCACCCATCCAATACCTTTCTTTCCACACCCTCCCCTCCATCCCACCCTTCTGTCTCTGTCAGCCTGACAGTTCTACAACTGCATCCTGTCTGTCTGTCTGTCCTCTGTCTCTTTGTCTGCTTGTCTGTCTGTCTGTACTCACACCCCCAATACGCGCGCGCGCGCGCGCGCGTGTGTGTGTGTGTGTGTGTGTGTGTGTGTGATTGGAGTGCGCGCGTGTGTGTGTGTGTGCACGTGATACCGAAGGATTTTGCTGCAAGAAGTGGCATCTCTCTCTCTCTCTCTCTCTCTCTCTCTCTCTCTGTCTCTCTCTCTCTCTCTCTCTCTCTCTCTCTCTCTCTCTCTCTCTCTCTCTCTCTCTCTCTCTCTCAAGCGCGGGAGCGCGTTCGTGTGTGTGTGTGTGTGTGTGTGTGTGTGTGTGTGTGTGTGTGTGTGTGTGTGTGTGTGTGTGTGTGTGTGTGTGTGTGTGTGTGTGTGTGTGTATTGCGTGTGTGTGTGTCAGCGCGCACGTATGTGTGAGCCTGCAAACTCATTTGAAAGCATGTAAACCTGTGGGTGTATGTGTTGGTGAAAATGTGCAAGACAGTGTCTTTTTTCCTTGCTGCAGTATAATCCCACCCATCCAACTGTGAGTGAGAATACCGATCGTTTCAAGAACCAATCAGAAGACGTTACTATTTATAGTGAATGAGAAAAGGAAATGGCAATTCACAATGTGGCCACACGCCACAATTAGGATTTTACACTAAAACACTGTGTAATCCATGCGAGCGTTTTGAGGCTTACCATATAAATTTGAGCCAGCATTTAATGTAAAACTAATAGTTGATCAAACGAACAATTCCCCACTAATTATTTTCCTAGTTTGGGGGGATTTTCACCGATGAAATCATAAAAAAAATTTTCAAATACGTAACCTTCCCCTTACATCACATCACATTTCAGGCCTTGGCACTCACCCGTGACCCTATCTTTGCGCCACCTTAAAGCGCCCAAATAGTCCCATTCCTTCGATTTTAGTCTGTCTGCTTGGAACCACCTGGCCTGTACCCTGATGGCCATATGAAAGAAATCGAGGAGGATCAACTTTCAGACACAATGAAATTTCTCAAAACAATCTAATTGCGCCAGTGTATAAATTCTCGACTCCTTAAAGCAAAGCCTGGACGCATTAATTTTTGGTGTTTGGCCTGTCGTAAAATTTCCAGTTCCTGACTTTAAGGCTTAACGGACAGAATTTGAATTATTTGAATTGAAGATGCAGTGGGTTGATGACAGCTGAAAAAAAAGCTGGATCAGACAAGAACGTTCATTCAAACTCTGGCTTTTGTTGCCGTCTCTTTTGTGTATATTGTATAACATACATGCCCGGGGACACAACTCACCATTGGAATTTCAGCTGAGTTTTTCGTGACTGGGATACGAAAATCAGCGAATTTCACCTGGTGTTCTTCTCTTTCTACCTGTACTTCCCTCTCTCCTTCATCACCCACCCCTCCCCCTGTCTAACCCTCCCTTTGATAATTATGTTACCTCAGACTATTCAACTCTTCATACCCGTCGTGTTTGTTGACGATCTACAAGGTGGGCGTTGTTGTTGTTGTTGTTGTTGTCTTCAATTAAAGTTTTTCCACATTAATTAATATTAGACGAAGAGAAAGGGTGTGAAGAGGGGGAGCATGAGGAGGAGTGGGTGGGTTATCTTGCAATCATACACAACAACAAACAAACAAAAAAGTGGGTGGGTGGGTTATCTTGCAATCATACACAACAACAAACAAACAAAAAATCAAGAAAAAAAGAAAAAAAGCATCTTTACAATACAATAAAAAAATAAGAAAAAAAAGAAAGGTATGTGAAAACCAACTTTTAATAACTGTTTTGAATCATAACACAAACTATAACAAATGTCCCATAGAACTGCGTAGTAAACAGTTCGCAAAGTCAAACAACAAACTAAAATTCTCAAGGATACTGTCAAGAGAACTTTCAGAAATAGCCGGTAAAATAGGTCTCAATCTCTGGCATTCCAGAAGAATGTCTTGGTTTGAAATTTGTTCAGCGCACAGACATGTAACATTCTTACTGAATTTTGTTTTGAAGGCATTAAGCTTTATCCTATAAGACAGCGAAGTACTGTGCCTAAATTTGAAAATGTTGCTATAATTCACAGCTATTTTGTTTACTAAACCAACCGAATTCATTAAGGTGGGCGTGTCTCCATGGAAATCTCACGAAACAGAGGATGCTTATTCTGTTGTCTGAGGGAAGCGCGCGCGCGCGAGCGCGCGCGCGTGTCTGTATGTGTGTGTATGTGTGTGTGTGTGTGTGTGTGTGTGTGTGTGTGTGTGTGTGCGGGCGAGGGGAAGAGAGGAGGCGGATGGATGGGGGGTAGGGGTGGGATGTGAAGGGGCGGGAGTGGCGGAGGGGGGGGGGGACTGGCGGGGGATGCATGTGTATTTTTGTGTTTTGTGTAGAAAGTCCCAAACACAACACAGAGAATGCTTATTCTCTACTCTAGGAGGTGTGTGTGTGTGTGTGTGTGTGTGTGTGTGTGTGTGTGTGTGTGTGTGTGTGTGTGTGTGTGTGTGTGTGTGTGCGTGCATGCGTGAGTGCGTGCGTGCGTGCGTGCGTGCGTGTGTGTGTGTGTGTATGTGTGGTGCGTGCGTGCGTGTGTTGTGTGTGTGTGTGTGTGCGTGCGTGCGTGCGTGCGTGCGTGCGTGCGTGCGTGCGTGTGTGTGTGTGTGTGTGTGTGTGTGTAAGAGCAATGGGAGACAGAGAATCTGTTCTGGCAGGCCCACCCAGCCTCCTGATTAGGGCTATCGGAATCGTAGCGCACAATGACGCTTTGTCATGGGTTATCATGGACTTTCTGCTTTATCTTCTTCGTCCCACGGCAACACGCCTGAGGTGGACCATGGCGGAGAGCTTGGCGTACGTGACCGTTTGTAATGCCACTGTTGGAGAAGTCACATTACATCTTCGGAAGAATGTGTAAACAGTGCACCGTTGAATGTGTGTGTGTGTGTGTGTGTGTGTGTGTGTGTGTGTGTGTGTGTGTGTGTGTGTGTGTGTGTGTGTGTGTGTGTGTGTGTGTGTGTGTGTGCGTGATATTTTAATTGTCACTTCACTGGCATTTCCCTCATTCCAGTCCCTCTGGCGCCCCGTCCACAGCCACACCCTGGCTGTCCCCATCGCAGCCCCTGTGCCGGCAATGCACACAACAGGCTGCCTACCTAGGTAGAGCCCACAGCAATATTGCTTGCTGGCGCTACATTCTATCGTTTCCTGTGTTATTTACTCGAGTATCAGTCACTCACCTTTTCACCCATTTTCTTCAAGTTTTTCTGGAAGATGCAATATATATATGTGTTTCATCGATACCAAACTTGCCTTCTCTTCGTAAGATTGATGACTAGATTGTGCATATGTTATGCGTGCGTTTACATATGGATTCTCAGTTTATAGTCTCATTTGACGAACTTTTAGGGAAATGGAGTCAGAACCAAATGACTCAGAGGCCGAAAATCCCCTGTACCGAAACAGACCGACGGAGATTCGAACCTGCAAGCAAAGGATCACCAAGATCACGAGTCTGGCGCTCCACCAGGTGAACTGTTCTGGCACCAAAGGCTGCTGGATCTTGCTAGCTGGCCATACCAGCATCGTTTTCTTCTCTCAGGAGATACCAGCTGATCTCACATGGTGCTGTGTACTGTTGCTTCTTCATCCCAACGCCTTGGGGGTGGGATG
Organism: Conus canariensis; assembly: GCA_033310375.1. Taxonomy (NCBI): domain Eukaryota; kingdom Metazoa; phylum Mollusca; class Gastropoda; order Neogastropoda; family Conidae; genus Conus; species Conus canariensis. The sequence goes on along the minus strand of CM065732.1, from coordinate 2,313,349 downwards.
GGGGGTGGGGGGTCACTGGGGCACCATAAGAAAAAAAAACAGACACCGGGTTCCTCCAGTTCTCTCCGATGTGTGCCAAGCCGTTTGCAAGTCTGCAAATGTTCTCCCTGTCTTCTCTGCAATATTGTCAGTCCATCTTTTTCTCTCTGTCTTTCTCTCTCCGCCTCCCTCCCCCTTCAAAAGTTCCCTGGCGGACTGTTTTGGCACTGCCGTGGGATCTATCAACACGACCATACCAACGTCGTTTTTTTTCTTTTTCTTTCCCTTTCTCATGTCAGTAGATCTTTATAATGGTCCAGTGCGCTGCGTGATGGTCTAAGACGTTTGTTCACTTGTGACGTAATACAATCAGTAGATCTGATGTTTAGTATTTTCTGGCAATACCTCATTTTTTCCAGGGCTCGAATTCTTCTGGGCCAGTCTGCTGTGAGGATCCATGTTTTGCTTGACTACGGAGAGATGGAGTATCCCAGTGCATCCTCATGTTGTGTTTGATGGACGTGTTATGGAGAGATGGACTATCCCAGTGCATCCTCATGTTGTGTTTGATGGACGTGTTATGGAGAGATGGACTATCCCAGTGCATCCTGATGTGTTTGATGGACGTGTTATGGAGAGATGGACTATCCCAGTGCATCCTCATGTTGTGTTTGATGGACGTGTTATGGAGAGATGGACTATTCCAGTGCATCCTCATGTTGTGTTTGATGGACGTGTTATGGTCCTTCCGTACAGATCTCAGTCTGAATTGTGCTGACAGTATTTCTGCAACCCTTGACAGGATTTATGGTTTGGAGCCTCCCCCCACTCAATCTCTCTCTCTCTCTCTCTCTCTCTCTCTCTCTCTCTCTCTCGAAATCCTCTCAAAGTCCAGCTGACCATCAGGCTCCAATCTTTACTGATTGGCATTGTGACCTAAAATGATGAACCTCTTTGTGGAGGATGGCGTCGTGACCTAAAATGATGAACCTCATTGTGGAGGATGCATCGTGACCTAAAATATGATTTGGAACCTCTTGTAAATTGGGAGGATGGCGTCGTGACCTAAAATGATGAACCTCTTTGTGGAGGAGGCGTCGTGACCTAAAATGATGAACCTCTTGTGGAGGATGGCATTGTGACCTAAAATGATGAACCTCTTGTGGAGGATGGCGTCGTGACCTAAAATGATGAACCTCATTGTGGAGGATGGCATTGTGACCTAAAATGATGAACCTCTTGTGGAGGATGGCATTGTGACCTAAAATGATGAACCTCATTGTGGAGGATGGCATTGTGACCTAAATGATGAACCTCTTTGGAGGATGGCTCGGACCTAAAATGATGAACCTCTTTGTGGAGGATGGCATTGTGACCTAAAATGATGAACCTCTTGTGGAGGATGGCATGTGACCTAAAATGATGAACCTCATTGTGGAGGATGGCGTAAAGGGGAGGGGTGGTGGTGGTGTGGAAGCCAGAAAAGAGATGAAGTACTGTACAGACGCGAGAAGCAGAATTGTCAATCCTTCCTTTTCAGACATCGTCATGGAATAACATTTCCTCTGTGGACTAAGGCGTGCTGCCAAGACAGTCATGAAGTCAAGCCATTGTGGTTTGTAGCCCAGCCGACTACCAGTGCCACAACATAGCTGCAGCCTTGTAAAGAAGCAGCTATATGGACAGACAGACAGACAGACAGACAGTGAGTGTGTGTGTGTGTGTGTGTGTGTGTGTGTGTGTGTGTGCGTGTGTGTGCGTATGTGTGCGTATGTGTGTGTGTGTGTGTGTGTGTGTGTGTGTGTGTGTGTGTGTGTGTGTGTGTGTG
>CM065732.1:2301542-2304042 GCA_033310375.1 Conus canariensis | reverse complement strand
GTTTGACAGTGTGTCTTGGTCATTCCTACATAAATGTTTGAAATTCTTTAAGTTTGGACCAGACATCGTTAAATGGATTAAAACATTCTACACCCAAACTTCTACTTGCATTTCTGTAAATGGTCAGTACTCCTCATGGTTCTCAATAGAGAGAGGGGTCAGACAAGGAGATCCACTCTCTCCTTATTTATATCTAATTTGTGCAGAGATCTTATCACTGATGATTCGCTCCAGTGAACTTATTAAAGGAATTAAAATTAATAACAAAGATATTCTCTTATCGCAATTTGCCGACGACACTAGCTTGTGTTTGGACGGTTCAGAAAGATCATTTAACGAGGCAGTATCTATCCTCATTAAATTTGCACGAATTTCTGGTTTGAAAATTAATTTTGGCAAATCCCAAGTTGTGTGGTTGGGGAGTAGAAAGAACTCTCCAATTAGATACATGAGGGATAAAAACTTTGTCTGGGATCCTGGAACTTTCAAAATTCTTGGCATTAAATTTTCCACTAACATTGATACCATTGTACGAATTAATTATGAAGAAAAACTTTTTGAGATAAGAAGGGTTCTCGCTCTTTGGAGGAAAAGAAATATCACCCCTTTTGGTAAAATTACAGTGATTAAAACTTTTGTGTTTGGTAAAATTGTCCATCTATTAATTAATTTACCAGACCCTCCAGAGGATTTCATTAATGCATTAGAAAAGGAATTGTACACATTTTTATGGAATGGTAAGAGAAGCAGAGTAACAAAATCTGTTGTTCAAAAACAGTACTGCGAGGGGGGACTCAGAATGTTGAATGTTAGAAATTTTATCTCTGCTATGAAAATAAGTTGGTTGAGAAGACTAATGTGTGAGTCTGATTGGAGGGAGTTTACTATTAATATGTACCCTGACCTGGGCATTACAGGTAATCTTGGAGCAGAATTTTCAAATGTTGTTATGAATGTCATTAATAACCCATTCTGGAAAGATGTTATGAGGCACTATAAGAAATTATGTTCCAGATGCTGTCCCATCTCTGTGCATGATTTTATGGTTGAATATATTCATTACAATATCAATATTTTGAGAGACAGAAGGGTTATTTTTGTACAAGAATGGAGTGATTATGGTATTTTCTTTGTGAAACAACTGTTGAATGAAAATGGCAATTGGATGACATACCAAGAATTCTTGCAAAAATATCAAGGCATTAACACCAATTTTCTCTTATATGAAGGCATTTTAAACGCAATTCGTACCTATTTTCAAAAACTCCAGATATCTTTAACTTCCAGATACAAGCCCCGAGACCCAAAAGCCTGGTTTTATATTAAAAGAGGTAATAAATTTGTTCAAAACATTCTAAATGGAAATAATGCCCTCCCAACAGCTATCCATAAATGGAATAATCTTTTTGAAAACCTTAATTGGAAAACCATCTTCTCTCATTGCTATAAGGCTTCTACAGATATGCAGCTTAGATGGTTTCAATGCAGACTTTTACACAGATTGCTCCCAACACAGAGGTATTTATGTCTGTGTAAAATTATTGAATCCCCTATCTGTAACTTCTGTGAAGAGGATGAGCAGACCATTGATCATATGCTTTTTGACTGCATTATTGTACAGAGGTTCTGGAGAAATCTGCAAAGTCTATTAAAAAATAAATGTCAGCACTGTGACAACTTCATTATTGACAAAGAGTTGGTTTTATTTGGTACCAAACAGCATGTGAAAACGGATAAAGCCATTGATTTTGTTCTGCTCTTTGCCAAGTTTTACATTTACAAATGCAAATTACAAAATTCCCCTCCTGACCTACATGTCTTTCTCACAGTATTAGGACACAGATTCAAACATGAAAAATATTTGGCTTTTCTTAATCATAGTATAGGACAATTTGAGGAAAATTAGTTGCCCTATTACCCTATTATACCTTAGCTTCCTTTGTGATGTGTGAGCACCTATATGTATGGAAGTGTATAACTTACCTTTTCTCAGGTTGTTTACAACTGTGAGACTGGGCTGTTTTATATACTTTGGTAAAGGAATTTGAGTGTTTTACAATGGAATGTTATCCTTCTCCTGTTCCAATGACCCATGCCACATTAGATTCGCACTGCTTTCCTTACACCACTTGCCGGTGTTTATGCAGTGCTTATATACACAATGTGTGTGTGTGTGTGTGTGTGTGTGTGTGTGTGTGTGTGTGTGTGTGTGTGTGTGTGTGTGTGTGTGTGTCTGTATTTGTATGTATGTATGTGTGTGTGTGCATGTGTGTGTGCACTCATCATAGAGGTCACTTGGTGTCATTATTAGAAAGAATGACAGGGTGAATGTCTGATGTATCAATGTCTATATTTCTTTTTGAAGTCATAAATATTGGAATTACTATACATTGCTCATTGTATCAATATAATGCCTATGTAAACTAGTGTTATAAATCAACTTTGCCCATAGGAATGATGATAACATTTACTGATTCAGTCGCTACTAGTTGCTGAATAC
>CM065732.1:2291542-2296542 GCA_033310375.1 Conus canariensis | reverse complement strand
ACCAGCACGACCAACCATCAGAATGATAACCTGCCAATTCATCAACCAGCCAACCAACCAGAATGATACCTTGTTAATCAACCAGTCTGATAGTCTGCCAACCACCTATCTACCCAACCAACCACTCAACCAACCAATCACCCAACCAGTGAAGGCCTGTCAACCAACCAACCAACCAGCCATCCAGCTAACCAACCAACCAACCAGTCCACCAACCGACCTACCAATCAACCAGTTAAACTGTCTACCAATTAATCTGTCAATCAACAATCCACTTTAAAGACTGAACCGCCAACTAAACAACCACCAAACTAACCCCCCCCCCCCCTAAGCAATCAACCAGAACGATAACCAGCCATCTCATCAAACAAACCAATCTTCCGCCAGCAACACCTCATGGAAGATAGACAATTAACCAAGCAAGCAGCCAACCAGCCACCCACCAACCTATCACCCACCATAACTATCAGACGAGGGACACCATTGTTGTGATGGAGTGAAGAGATGGAGACGATCGGCGAGATAAGAAGCAGCCAGACCATTCCGGGATGTGAAGCTCAGCAGAGAGAGTTTAGTGTCTATTGGTTTGTGGAGAGAGAGAGAGAGAGAGAGAGAGAGAGAGAGAGAGAGAGAGAGAGAGAGAGAGAGGAGAGAGAGAGAGAGAGAGAGAGAGAGAGAGAGTAGTAAGGGATTAAGAGCATCTAAAGATTTGTCGAACAGCGTTGTTTTGTTTTCTCTAAATTTGGAGGAGGAGATTCTTTGGACAGTCGACAAGGAGGGAGTGATAGTAAACCAGTCTGGAACTAACAAAAGCAAAAAAAGGTTTTGGTGGTATCTCCAGGGAAAGATCTGGCGAACTGAACCAACGCGGCGAAGCTCCGAGCCACAAGCACAACAGACAGATGAAACAAGACAATGAAGAGAAAAGCAGACTAACAGCCAGATTGCACAGACTTGTACAGGTCAGAATGAGGCAGTTTACTAACTGGACAAAATTGGGAATATAATCTTTGGACAAAACTCGTTTCGACGCATTGAAAATCATTCCATTTTTGCTATTGTTCGGGTGAAGTTTGTGGCTTGTGATCCAGCTGTAATATCCGAAATACATAACTGTGTATGATGGATAACAGAAGGAACTTGAGAAGCATTACCAGACATGCAGAACTGACTGTCACTGGTACACAATGGCATAAAGAAAGTTGTGATTTACAGAAATGTGAGAGACAGGTTGTATATAATGGACGATGAGAATAGGGCCATACACGGATCCCTGAGGGACTCCACACTGCAAAGCAGCTGAAGGAGAAAAAAATCTACAGGAACACCTTATGTGCAATGAGAGGTATAATGAAACATGAAAGTATTTATCATATATACGCCCCCCCCCCCCTTAAAAGTGAGGACGAGGTAGAGTGGCATTATGACTGATTTCATCAAACGCGGCAGGTAAGTCCGGAGATACGGAAGAGAGATTTGAACGTCGTCCACAACACTGAGGAGATCATGGACTACTTTCAGGACTGCAGTTTCAGCACTATGACCAGTACGATAAGTAGACTGCGAAGAACAAAACAAACAAACAAGCAAGCAAGCAAGCCAGCTAACCAGCCAGCCAGCCAGCCAGCCAGCCAGCAAGCAAGCAATCAGCCAACCAAAATGATAGCATCCCAACCAGTCAACCATATGATCCACCAGCCACTCGCCTATCAGGGATGGTAGCCTACTAAACAACCAACCAGCCGTAACTAACAACCTACCGACCAACCAACCAATCAACCGACAACCCAACCAACCAACCAACCAACCAACCAGTCAAAGTGATAACTTGTCAGCCAAATGACCAGTCAATCAAGCAACTACCACACAGAGTAATAACCTGTTGACCAGATAATCAACCAACCGGCCAACTGACCAGAATGCCTGCCTGCTGACCAATCCGCAAGTCAAACAGCCAAACCACCTGCTAGCTAAAATGATAGTTAGTCAACCAACCAACCAATCAACCACACACACACACATAAACATACCAACCAAATTATCATAAACACAGCCAGCCAACCAATTAAACAGCCAACCAATTAAACAGCCAACCAGTAAGCCATCTAACCATCGAACCAAGCAGACATCCAACTGACCAAGCATTCGGCCTACCTAGCAATCAATCATCCAAGAGAGAGAGAGAGAGAGAGAGAGAGAGAGAGAGAGAGAGAGAGAGAGAGAGGGGAGAGAGAGAGAGAGAGAGAGAGAGAAGACAAGACAAGACAAGACAAAATTCTTTATTTACGAGGATAATAGATAAGCACTGATGTGCTTTTTTACATCCAGTCCTCGCCCTGAGTAGGGTCAACAATATAAAATAAAAGGTAACAAAGGAAGCATGCAAAAGTGACTAGAACTACAATACAATACGGGATTAAAATTTAAAAAAAAAAAAAAGAGAGAGAGAGAGAGACGCAGGAGCGAAGGGAGTGCAGGGTAAGTCTGCAGAGAGAGAGAGAGAGAGAGAGAGAGAGAGAGAGAGAGAGAGAGAGAGGGTGGGGGAGAAAGAGGCGAGAGTGGGTGCGATAAGAGAGCATGTTTAGAACAATCTGACAATCAAAAAATTCCAAAGAGATACAAGACAATCGATTTTGAAGCACCGGGGGAGGGGGGGGGGGGGGGGCGATAGAAATAAAGCACAAATGGAGGTGGGAAATGCATAATGATAGCCCAGTCGCTACGGGTAGGAGGGGATGTCATATGGATAATAAATCAACTCATTCCACCAGAACCGAGAGAGAGGAGAGAGAGAGAGAGGGGAGAGAGAGAGGAGAGAGAGAGAGAGAGTGAGAGAGAGAGAGAGAGAGAGAGAGAGAGAGAGAGTCACATAAGAATACAAGCATATCGACAGAATGACAAGAGGGCAGGAGGTAATAGGAAATCACACACACACACACACACACACACACACACACACACACACACACACACACACACACACACACACACACACACAACACATGTACTCATATAAGACATACTTACTAAACAAAATAACATACATGTGCATTTCAAGTACAAAACACTTTCTAAATAGTCAGGTATATATATAAGGCAAAGAGGGTGGTGGTGATTGGTGGTGGATTTATGGCGGAGTATGTAAGTACTGGCACATAAGATGGTTGAAATAATGGTGTTTGAAGGTTGATATGCATTGGCGTTGTTTGTTTGATTCAGGGAGCGAGTTCCATTGACAGGAACCTGAATATGTTCAACTGGATTTGAATAAGTCAATTCTAGGAACAGGGACATGAAGTTTGGGTAGAGTCCTTGAGGAATTTATTGAGAATCTGTGAACTAATGTTGAGGGTGCCTTTCCAGACACAATCTTGTGCATTATGATCCCTTTGTTGTATTGTAATCTCAGACTTAATGGGAGAACTTGAATCTTTTTATAGTCCGAGTCCAGAAGACTACTGCTTTTTAGGAGGACTAATTTGAGTGCTCGCTTGTGTAGGCTTAACAATGGTTTGAGAGTGTTAGCGCTAGCACAGTCCCATAGTGTAGATCCATAGTCTATGTATGATTGAATATGAGACTGGAAAAAGAGCTTGCGTGAATGCAGGTCGAGGAAGCGTTTGATTTTGGAGAGTTGATAAACTTTCTGTGAAACTTTTTTGCATAGTGAGGTTATGTGAGCTTGCCAACTCATATTGTTATCAATTGTTATTCCTAGCACTTTGAGGCATGTAACCTGTTCAACGGGTTCATTTTTAAGATGTACAGGAGGAAACTTAAGAGTGAGATTTTGTCTTTTTTGCCTAGTTGTGATAAGCATGGATTTAGGTTTTTGAGGGTGAAGCGACATGTGATTTAGTTCAGTCCATTTGACGAGGTCATTCGCACTTTCTTGTAAAGTGTGTGCAAGAACAGTAACATCAGAATGATTTGTATGTATTGTTGTATCATCAGCAAAGAGTTCACAGGTGGATGTGATATGGAGAGGTAAATCATTGATGTAAATTGTGAACAGTAAGGGACCCAGGATAGAGCCTTGTGGGACGCCATAGGAAAGTGTTTGAAATGAAGAGAAAGTTGTATTAATTTTTACACATTGTTGCCTATTTGTGAGATATGAGTGAAAAAGCGTAAGTGTTTTTGTGGATAAGCCATACAATTTTAGTTTTCTAAGTAGAAGGTTATGGTCTATCACATCGAATGCTTTTTTGAAATCAATAAATAGGACACCACAATATCTGTTGTTGTTAATGCTATTTAGCCAGTCATCAACCAGGTTGATTAGGGCTGAGTGGCACGAATGGTTGTGTCGAAACCCGGACTGTCTTGGATGAAGCAAGTGGTATGTGTTAAGGTGGTGTATTGTGTGCTTGTTTATGTGTTTTTCCAAAGGTTTGGAAATAGTGGAAATGATTGAGATTGGTCTGTAGTTTGCAGGGTCTGAGCTGTCACCTGCTTTGTAGATAGGTATGACTTTCGCTTTTTTGAAACTATCGGGAAAATGATTTTTGTCGATGCATAAATTGAAGACGTATGTTAACGTGTCTGTAATTGCTGGAGCTGATAGTTTGAGGATTTTGCCGTCTAGGCCATCCACCCCGCAGGTACCTGACTGTTTTAGGTGCGTTAGGTAGTGATAAACTTCGAAAACTGTTATTGGTGGAATGTCAAGTTCAGACTTGATGTTTTTATCTTGGCAATATTGTTTCAGTTTTTGTAGGTCGTTTGATCTGGATGAATCTGTCGTGACAATTTTATTGGCAATAGTGCAAAAGTGGGTGTTCAGCTGTTCGACAGAGATGTCTTTAATTATAGTTGATTTTGAAGAAGATTGATTGTTTGTAAGCTCGTTAATAGCTCTCCATACCAATTTTGGGTTCTGGTTTGAGGATATTAGTTCTCGATAGTATTTCATTTTTTCTCTGCGCTTCTGTGAATTTATTGCATTTCTCAGTTTTCTAGATTCCTCTTCATAGCCATGTTGTTTAAGCAGATTTCTA
>CM065732.1:2274042-2286542 GCA_033310375.1 Conus canariensis | reverse complement strand
GTGGGGAGGGAGGGTAGGTAGAGGAGAGGGTGGGAGGGAGAGGGGTGGGGGGGAGGAGGAGGGTAGGTAGAGGAGAGGGTGGAGGGAGAGGGAGGAGGAGGGGGGAGGGTATGTGGAGTGAGAAGGTGGGAGGGAGTGGAGTGGAAGGGGGAAGGAGGGGTAGGTAGAGGAGAGGGTGGGAGGAGAGGGGTGGGGAGGGAGGGTAGGTAGAGGAGAGGGTGGGAGGGGAGAGGGATGGGAGGGGTGGAGGGGTAGGTAGAGGAGAGGGTGGGAGGGAGAGGGTGGGGAGGGGGAGGGTAGGTAGAGGAGGAGGGTGGGAGGGAGAGGGGTGGAAGGGTGAGAGGAGGGTAGGTAGAGGAGAGGGTGGGGGAAGGATGAGGGGGGAGGGGGAGGAGTGTGGAGGAGAAGTGGGGGAGGAGTGAGGGAAGGAGGTGGAGGAGGGTGGAGGGGGTGGGGGAGGAGGAGGTAGGGTAGGAGGGGGTGGGGGGAGAGGATGAGGGAAGGGAGGAGGGAGTGGAGGGAGGGGGGAGAGAGGGGTGGGAGGTGAGGGTAGGTAGAGGAGAGGGTGGGAGGGGAGGGTGGAAGGGGAAGGAGGGTAGGTAGAGGAGAGGGTGGGAAGGGAGAGGGGGGGGTGGGGGAGGGTAGGTAGAGGAGAGGGTGGAGGAGAGGGGGTGGGGGGAGGAGAGGGTGGAGGAGAGGGAGTGGGGGGAGGTAGGTAGAGGGAGAGAGGGTGGAGGAGAGAGGTGAGGGAGGAGGTGGTAGAGGAGAGGGTGGGAGGAGAGGGGTGGGGGAGAGGTAGGTGAGGAGGAGGGTGGAGGGAGGGGAGGAAGGTGAGGGGGTAGGAGAGAGGGAGGAGGGAGGGGGTAGGTAGAGGAGGGTAGGGAGAGGAGGGTAGGTGGGAGGGTGGAGGGGAGGAGGTGGGGGAAGGAGGGTAGGTAGAGGAAAGGGTGGGAGGGAGGGGAGGAGGGTGAGTGTGGAAGGGGGAAGGAGGGTAGGTAGAGGAGGGTGGGGGGAGAGGGTGTAGGGGGAAGGAGGTAGGTAGAGGAAGGGTGGGGGGAGAGGGGGTGTAGCGGGAAGGAGGGTAGGTAGAGGAAAGGGTGGGGAGGAGAGGGGAGGGGAGAGGTGTGGAAGGGGGAAGGAGGGTAGGTAGAGGAGAGGGTGGGAGGGAGAGGGGAGGGAAGGGGTGGAAGGGGGAAGGAGGGTAGGTAGAGGAGAGGGGGTGGGGGAGAGGGGTGGGGGAGGGAGGAGGGTAGATGGAGTAGAGGTGGGGCTGGAGGGGTGAAAGGGGAAAGAAGGGTAGGTGGAGTAGAGGTGGGGCGTAGAGGTGGGGGAGGGCAAGAGGGATAGAAAGAGAAGGCAGGAAAGTTGAAACAGCAGAAGACCCATCAATCACATGGAGTTCTGATCAGTCCATCGTGGCGATAAATTGGGAGTCAGGTTTGACAGATTCATCAGGAAGGCAAGGTAAACTTGGCTTGAGTTTCATCAAAGATTCATTCGCCTTTTAAATGTGTGTGTGTGTGTGTGTGTGTGTGTGTGTGTGTGTGTGTGTGTGTGTGTGGTGTGTGTGTGTGTGTGTGTGTGTGTGTGTGTGTGTGAGGAGAGAGAGAGAGTGTGGAGTGAGAGAGAGAGAGAGATTTTGCTTGCTTGCTTGACTGCGTGACTAATTGAATGACAGATCATAAGCAAGATGATGTTTTTTTTTCATCTGGCCCTTGTCCCTTCAGAGACTGAGACACTAACACTTTTACAGTATAACACAATAGAAAGTGATTATAAAAACAGTGATGATTCATAGCATCACAAAACTGTATGTCACACACACATACACAAACATATATATACAACGCGCACACACACGCACACACACACACACACACACACACACACACACACACACACACACACACACACACACACACACACACACACACACACACACACGTGCACGCACACTCTTTGTGGAAAGAGGATATAAGAAACGTCAGTCAGCATAACCGTATCATCAGCACTGTCTGTGGAGGATCAACAGGAGCCATGAGGCAGTCAGAGAGAGAGAGAGTGAGAGAGAGAGAGAGAGAGAGAGAGAGAGAGAGAGAGAGAGAGAGAGAGAGAGAGGAGAGAGAGAGAAACTATCATCAGCACTACCTGTGGAGGATCAACAGGGAGGCACGAGGCAGAGGAGAGAGAGAGGGGAGAGAGAAGAGGAGAGAGAGAGGAGAGAGAGAGAGAGAGAGAGGAGAGAGAGAGAGAGAGAGACAATGGACAATGACAATGCAAGGAAAATACAGTTTTAATGTCATCAGCAAAACCTGCTATTTGACATGGGGAACACTGCTTGAACAAAATTAAGAAAAATCAAAATTAAAGAGAATCAGAAAGCAAACAGAAATTAGTAAACATCATAAATAGCAAGCGACCAAATGGCCTTGTCAATCAGTTGAGAGGACAATAGGACTTAATAAGAAAGAACATTAATTCTACTTAAGTATTGAAAAGCTTCCTTTTTCGAAGAATATTTGCTTCTGTGATACATTTAGCAATAGATTTTAAGTTGTTTTCACTATCACTCTGTAACAGAGTGGCTAAGTCGCGTTCTTCTGCTAATACTGATTTAAAGACATCGCATTTTCCCCAGAGTGGCTAAGTCGCGTTCTTCTGCTAATACTGATTTAAAGACATCGCATTTTCCCCAGAGTGGCTAAGTCTTCTGCTAATACTGTTTTAAAGACATCGCATTTTCCCCGTACCTTTTCATACACCTCACACTGAAAGAAAAAGTGAAATCATCTTCTATATTATTTTTTTTACAAATTGGACAGATACAATTAGGTTCATTATTAAATATGGACAGATACAATTAGGTTCATTATTATATCCATACTTCTTTCTCTAGCATTTGCAGATGATGTGATTCTTGTTTCAGATACACCAGTTGGACTGCAGAATCAATTAAGTGCACTAAACGGAGAGGCGGATAGACTAAAATTAACGGTTAATATGGATAAGACAAAGATAATGGTTTTCAGAAAGGGAGGGTATTTGGCTAGGCATGAAAAATGGTGGTATGGCGATTTAGAAGTTAAAGTTGCAAATAACTACAAATACTTAGGTCTAATTTTCACAACTAAACTAAGGATGAGTAAAGCATGGATGGAAATGTATAGAAAAGGAAGGAAAGGAGTTATTGAGATTTTAAGATCTTTAAGGAAGTTGAAATGTATTGAACCTACTATATTTTGGAAATTTTTGATTCACAAATGGAACCTATGATAACATATGGAGGAGAAATATGGGGTTTATTGGAAAATGACCTTATGAAAAAGGTGCACACACTGGCGATTAAACGTTTTCTAAACATCCCTTTACACAGTTCTAATAAAATGGCATATGGAGAAACGGGCAGATACCCCTTGCAAATACGTTCCAAAACTAAGTGTGTCACGTATTGGCTACGTCTTGTAAAACTTCCACAAAGCAGAATTAATAAACAAGCATATTATATGTTATTAAGACAACATGAAAATGGAAGACAAAACTGGGTTTCTGGAGTAAAAAATCTCCTTTTCGAAACTGGATTTGGTTTTGTATGGAATAACCAGGGTGTTGTGAACGACAAACTTATTATCCTAGAATTTAAAGAGCGTTTGATATCCTCCTACCAACAGATCTGGCACTCTGAATTAGAAAATAGTGAGAAATACTCTTGGTTCTTGCGCTTTAATAGTGACTTACAGCCAGAAAAGTATTTATCGGTTGTAACGCGAAAATGGCATAGGGATTCATTAGCACACTTTCGAACAAGGACCCTTGGTCTATATGCTAGGAGAGAGAGAGAGAGAGAGAGAGAGAGAGAGAGAGAGAGAGAGAGGAGACGAGAGGAGGAGGAGAGTCGAGAGAGAGCATGCATCATCAGCACTGTCTGTGGAGGACCAACAGGGAGTCATGAGGCAGTCCTGTTCAGGCACAGAGGCATATGTTCATATCATCAGCACTGTCTGTGGAGGACCAACAGGGAGTCATGAGGCAGTCCTGTTCAGGCACAGAGGCATATGTTCATATCATCAGCACTGTCTGTGGAGGACCAACAGGGAGCCATGAGGCAGTCCTGTTCAGGCACAGAGGCATATGTTCATATCATCAGCACTGTCTGTGGAGGACCAACAGGGAGTCATGAGGCAGTCCTGTTCAGGCACAGAGGCATATGTTCATATCATCAGCACTGTCTGTGGAGGACCAACAGGGAGTCATGAGGCAGTCCTGTTCAGGCACAGAGGCATATGTTCATATCATCAGCACTGTCTGTGGAGGACCAACAGGGAGTCATGAGGCAGTCCTGTTCAGGCACAGGTGTTCATATTCGTCATTCTTCTTCATGCTAGGTTGATTTCAAGTCAGTGAGGAAGAGCTGATGATGTTGTTGTTGTCGAGGGCAGAGAGAGAGAGAGAGAGAGAGAGAGAGAGAGAGAGAGAGAGAGAGAGAGAGAGAGAGAGAGAGAGAGAGAGAGAGAGAGAGAGAGAGAGATCTGACTAGACTCTATACCTTCAGTAGGTTCCCTGTTGTTTCTGTGATAGTTTGATAATAATCAACGACATTGCACCTAGAGACTTCTTGAGAGAGAGAGAGAGAGAGAGAGAGAGAGAGAGAGGAGAGAGAGAGAGAGAGAGAGAGAGAGAGAGAGAGAGAGATCTGACTAGACTCTATACCTTCAGTAGGTTCCCTGTTGTTTCTGTGATAGTTTGATAATAATCAACGACATTGCACCTAGAGACTTCTTACTGGCAATACTTTCTGAACCCAAACACCCTCACAGACACGCTCATTCCAGAGCTCAAAAGAAGCCGCAGGTCGGACCAACCTTCAGAAAATTAGATTTACCGAAAACGAAACTGAACTTCTGAACCTAAACTCATGACCCGAACCAAATTCATCATCTTACTTTTGGGAAAGAAGACGCTAAAATCCTGTTAAGTCCACAAACATTGAAGCTGAATTTTCCCAGGATCACTACGAATGGGACGAACGTCGACGTTTCAGGGCCGACACAATCAGAAAGGTCAATAGCATTAAAATGAATACAGATTGACAAGGACAGCTTTAGAAACTTATGTACAACATTTATGTGACCTCATTTCGGGTCTGCTGATTTTCTCCGGGGGGGGGGGGGGGGGGGGGGGGGGGGCAATTGAACTGAAAACCAGTCACACTTGGAAACATTACACCCACACCCAATTCGAAAAAAAATATTGATGAAGATAAGAGATTGAGCCTTTCAAAGTTTTATCAAGGGTGAAATTTGTTCTAAAAAAGAAAGATAGAAGAGATATAAATTGTTACCGTTTCACAAAAATGGCTAACGGTGTTTATTCAGATGATTTAAAGTGACCTTTTGTCTGAAATTAACACATGTCATTGTTACAGCAACACATGTCATTGTTACAGCAACACATGTCATTGTTACAGCAACACATGTCATTGTCACAGCAACACATGTCATTGTCACAGCAACACATGTCATTGTTACAGCAACACATGTCATTGTCACAGCAACACATGTCATTGTTACAGCAACACATGTCATTGTCACAGCAACACATGTCATTGTTACAGCCTCAAGCTCCCTGTGAAGGAACAGCGCTACGATCTACAACTGATATATGTTTACCCCCCCTCCCCCCCCCCCCCAAAGACCCTTGCTTTCTTTCGTCACCAGCCTGGGAAACTTCCAGTCGGGTGACTACTGTCATTGCTGATGTTGTATGTTGTATTGTTGATGTTGCATGTTGTATTGTTGATGTTGTAGGTTGTACTGTTGATGTTGTAGGTTGTATTGTTGATGTTGTAGTTTGTATTGTTGATGTTGCATGTTGTATTGTTGATGTTGTAGGTTGTGTTGTTGTTGTATTGTTGATGTTGATGTTGTATTGTTGATGTTGCATGTTGTATTGTTGATGTTGTATGTTGTATTGTTGATGTTGCATGTTGTATTGTTGATGTTGTAGGTTGTACTGTTGATGTTGTAGGTTGTATTGTTGATGTTGTAGGTTGTATTGTTGATGTTGTATTGGGTTGATGTTGTATTGTTGATGTTGTATTGTTGATGTGTGTATTCAGTTTATCATACTTTATGTGACTGTTGTGACAGGACACATCTTCTGTGGGCTTATGGCTGTTGTCAGTGTGACAGGACACATCTTCTGTGGGCTTTTGCTGTTGTCAGTACGTGCATGCTTCTTTGTACGCATCATTCTGAATGAAACATGTTTGAATGAGAGAGAGAGAGAGAGAGAGAGAGAGAGAGGAGAGAGAGAGAGAGAGAGAGAGAGAGAGAGAGAGAGAACAACATTTTTGCATGTTGGAGAGAGAGAGAGAGAGAGAGAGAGAGAGAGGAGAGAGAGAGAGAGAGAGAGAGAGAGAGAGTATACGTGTTGGAAAGGAGAGGAGGTTCTTTGGGGGTGAGGGTGGGGATAGGGTTGCGGTTGCGGTTGGGGAAAAGCCTTGGAATACTTTCAGAAATTCTTGGAGCGGGCCGGCACATGCAGAGGAGGAAAGGCTATTGAGAGAGTCAAGTGCCTCTCTCGCCTCCCTCAGGCAAACTGTATCGTCCTTCTGCTGTGCTGTAACACGGGAGGTTTTCTTCTTTCTGCATTTTCTTCCTTTCTTTTTCTTTCTTAGCTGAGTTACACAACATGCAAGGTGAACAGAGAGAAGAGAGAGAGAGAGAGAGAGAGAGAGAGAGAGAGAGAGAGAGAGAGAGAGAGAGAGAGAGAGAGACTCGATTGGTTTATTGTTGCATCACCTGAGGAAGCCGCAAGAAATGAAGAAAAAGGGTACAGTTGTGTTGCAGTAGAGAATTGAACAAAGATTAGACGAGAGAGAGAGAGAGAGAGAGAGAGAGAGAGAGAGAGAGAGAGAGAGAGAGAAAGGCAGTCAAGCAAGCACACATACAGAGAGAGAGAGAGGCAGTCAAGCAAGCACACACACACACACACACACAGAGGGGGAGAGAGAGGCAAGCAAGCCCCCACACACTCACAGAGAGAGAGAGAGAGAGGAGAGAGAGAGAGAGAGAGAGAGAGAGAGAGAGAGAGAGAGAGAGAGAGGAGGAGGCAGGCAGGCAGAGAGAGACTGACTGACAATCTTTATGACTGATAAAGTTATACCCCAGGGTAACAGATAAGCATGAAAACGCTTTTCCCACCTGACCCTTGTCCCTTAAGGAACTAACGACACTAACACATCAGTACTATTACATAGAGAGAGAGAGAGAGAGGAGAGAGAGGAGAGAGTGTGTGTGTGTGTGTGAATGAAAGAGAGAGAGAGAGAGAGAGAGAGAGAGAGAGAGGAAGAGAGAGAGAGAGTGTGTGTGAATGAAAGAGAGCGAGAGAGAGTGTGTGAGCGTAAATGAGAGAGAGAGAGAGAGAGAGGCAGAGAGAGAGAGAGAGAGAG
The DNA here is from genome assembly GCA_033310375.1 of Conus canariensis. Taxonomy (NCBI): domain Eukaryota; kingdom Metazoa; phylum Mollusca; class Gastropoda; order Neogastropoda; family Conidae; genus Conus; species Conus canariensis. The sequence goes on along the minus strand of CM065732.1, from coordinate 2,279,092 downwards.
AGAGGCAGAGAGAGAGAGAGAGAGAGAGAGAGAGAGAGGAGAAGACCGACAAATAAAAAATTAAAAAAGGATGTGGTGTGGGGGTAAGAGAAAATATACTGCGGGCTGGAAACAGAGAGAAAGGAAGAGAAAGAGGAAGAGAAAGGAGAGAGAGAGGAAGAGAGGAAGGAAGGAAGAGAAAGGAAAGAAGAGAGAGGAAGAGAGAGGAAGAGAAGGAAAGAGAAACGAGAGAGAGGAAGAGAGAGAGTCAGAGGGAGGGAGGAAGCGGGAGGGAGGAGGCACTGGCACCGTGTTGGCTGCGGTCTATAAAAGCTGGCCGAGCGCTCTGTGCTGCCCACACGCCGATCGGATGGTCCCTGGGTGACGTCGTTGATGCCAGAGCGTTGAGAGCCGGGAGGTGCTTCCACCAGAGCTGTCATTGCCGCCGTCACCAGTGTCTGGAAGGAATTCTGCTGCTGCATCTTCACCTTCGTTACTCTCTTTGTTTTTCGTTCAGCGGTGAGTGGGTTTCTTTTTTTGTGTGTGTGTGTGTGTGTGTGTGTGTGTTTCATGTTCTGGGTTGTTTGCTCTCTCTCTCTGTCTCTCTCTGTCCACCCGCGCTTGTGTGTGTGTGTGTGTGTGTGTGTGGTGTGTGTGTGTGTTGTGTGTGTGCGCTCGCGCGCGCATGCGTGACTGCGCGCGTTTGAGTGTGTGTGTGTATATATATTATATATATATATTCAATTATAAACAAAGCTTGCTCTTATGTCTTAGATTGAAGAAATAGGGGGAGATAAGCATTCATATCTGCAGTGGTAGATAATTCTGCCTAACTAACGGTATGTGCTTGTGGGATGAATGGGGAATAATAAATGCTTCTCAAAATGAGCCTTCAGCAAGCTTATAGTCTCCAATGGGAGACAATCTCCGATGGGGAGGAAACTCACTAACATATAACTCCTGGTCAGATACCGGTATTTCGAAACCTGATTGTTTCTCCTCAGTGACCGCGGAAAGTGGTAATTTAACTCCTCTGCCTTTTCGGTTTTAAGAAGAATGCTATCCCAGAAAAAGGCTGGTGTGCAATACCGTAGTATGTTTGTTGAGTTTTCGAAAAAACAACCAAAGGTGCCACCTAAGAAGCAAAAGAAAATCACGAAAGAGTCAAAACAAGCTACATTTTCTTGTGAAAAGTATATAAAAGATAACCTCTTAAGACACAAGTGCTGAGGGCCAGTTCTTGGAATGAATCCACAAGGGACTAAATTACAATAAACTAATAAATTCCAAGGATAAGTACCGAGCACCATTCCAGCAACTTACAGAGCAGCTTGGTGTTGCAATGACTGCAAGAAATATTCAATTATAAACAAAGCTTGCTTTTATGTCTTAGATTGAAGAAATAGGGGGAGATAAGCATTCATATCTGCAGTGGTAGATAATTCTGCCAACTAACAGTATGTGCTTGTGTGGGTGAATGGGGAATAATAAATGCTTCTCAAAATGAGCCTTCAGCAAGTTTATAGTCTCCAACTGGGAGACAATCTCCGATGGGGAGGAAACTCACTAACATATAACTCCTGGTCAGATACCGGTATTTCGAAACCTGATTGTTTCTCCTCAGTGACCGCGGAAAGTGGTAATTTAACTCCTCTGCCTTTTCGGTTTTAAGAAGACACATTAAAATTCGTTCTCTCTCTCTCTCTCTCTCTCTCTCTCTCTCTCTCTCTCTCTCTCTCTCTCTCTCTCTTTTTTATATATATATATATATATATATATATATATATATGTGTGTGTGTGTGTGTGTGTGTGTGTGTGTGTGTGTGTGTGTGTGTGTGTGTGTGTGTGTGTGTGTGTGTGTGTGTGTGTGTGTGTGTGTGTGTGTGTGTGTTGTGCCTACGTTTGTTCACCAATCTCCTTTTGCACCCGTGTGTGTTTTTTGCTATCTCCAATTTTTTCAGTGGAGTGGTTTATATCAGGGATTGTTTTGCTTCAGTATAATTACTTTCGCATATTTTATTTTCGCTATTACAAGTGTCTGGTATAGCCTCAGTGATCGTTTGGTCTGTGGTGAATACAACAATTCCAAAGTTAGCTTTTTGCTGTATTTATTATTTTTGTTACTTCCCTTTCTATGGGTTAGTATGTAACAGCATTAGTCGTCTATCACTCGGGTTTTCGGACGTGGGAATCGTGTTCTCTTTCTCACTGTGGTTGCACACACAGTCTCTCTCATGCTCGTTTGGGGGAACGGAAGAGAAAGACTCACTTGTTTCACCAACAGAAGACAACATGGAAAGAGTGCCGCTTCATTCTGGACCTGGATGGGGTGTGGTCGGGTGAGGGAAAAAAACCCCATCTAAACAGTTTTGTGGGGTAGAGAAACGTTCTTCTGTCAGAAACATGGTAGCTACACTCACTGAAGAAAATGGTATGGACATCGTTTCTTGGGGTGACGTCATGAACTAAAGAGGTAAAGGAATTCAATGAAATATTATTCATCGATTGAAAACAAAACTCTGACCGATTGTGATGATGTGGGGATCTGAGGATGACTGACTGTGGTAAGTGATGAAGATAGTTTAGAGGTAGAAGGAAACATTGCTTTGGGAGAAGCAAGGTTCGCGTTAAAAAAGGCCAGCAACAAAACCCTGAGACCAGACGATTTGACAACAGATAACTCAATTTGGGAACAGGACTGTTTGTGACCATGTCTTGTACCTTTGGCTTTTTGCCTTGCCTGGACTTTCCATGTCATGACACGAAAGGGAGGACTGATTATATGTTCACCCAAAACTGATAAACCAAGAGAGAGAGAGAGAGAGAGAGAGAGAGAGAGAGAGAGAGAGAGAGGAGAGAGGAGAGAGAGAGAGAGAGAGAGAGAATTTTAATGCTAATAAACTGTTAAGCCCATTTAGCAAATCGGCGCGATGTACAATAACAAAACGCGACTCGATTCGATTTCATTGACATGGAAGCCACAGCAATGTCTTTTTCTTTCACTTTACATGACAAAAAAAAAAAAGAACGTGTACGAGAAAATATCACTGGTATGCATTCACTGTCAGTTCTGTAGACGACGGTCACCCCAGGTAGAACTGGATGAATCCGTGGAGAGCGTGCAGCCGCCTTAGAGCACGTGCTTTGGTTCCTGCATGTTCTGTGTTGCGGATGCGTCTTTCTTTCCGGAGGCTGGCCAGTTTGACACATTCCTCTGACGACATGTTTCTGTCTTCCCGCTTCACAAACCAGAACAAGCAATCGTCCTCCGAGTGGGAGAGAGAGAGAGAGAGAGAGAGGAGAGAGAGAGAGAGGAGAGAGAGAGAGAGAGAGAGAGAATCCCCTGTAAATGTAGTTCGCAAAATAGGGTCTATACGCACTGCCAATCGACGAAAACGTATTCTACCCGCCATTGGTCTATGAAATTCGAAGTGGATTTATGGCAAATAGACATATTGGAGACGACGTCCGACTATTTCATGATATAATGCTATACCTCAACGAAGAAAGACTTTCCGTTCGTCATTATTTTGAAAAGATATTTGACTGACTCAACTGGCAAATTATTTTTAAAGTTAAGCAAAGTAGAATTTCCTGGTGTTCTAGTTTGACCGGATTTTGAAAAAAACCATTTGATCCACTTGTCTGGCAATTTATGTATGAAGTTCCACTTGTCTTTGTATTTTGACCATAAATGTAAACGGATGAACATTGTTTTGTGGACATAAAGACAACTGTTATTTTCAAAGGTACTTTGTCAAAATGGTTTCGCATTAAAAGATGTGCACATTAGGTGATCCAGTATATCTCTAGCTATTTATTTTAGACCTTGAAAATTACTTTGTACGGTGCTCGCAATGAATAACACAAAGAGAATGACAAAATACCATACACCAAACCTTACAACTTGTAATGAAGCAAAACGGGTCTAAGAGAGAATGACAAAATACCATACACCAAACCTTACAACTTGTAATGAAGCAAAACGGGTCTAAGAGAGAATGACAAAATACCATACACCAAAACCTTACAACTTGTAATGAAGCAAAACGGGTCTAGAGAGAATGACAAAATACCATACACCAAACCTTACAACTTGTAATGAAGCAAAACGGGTCTAAGAGAGAATGACAAAATACCATACACCAAACCTTACAACTTGTAATGAAGCAAAACGGGTCTAAGAGAGAATGACAAATACCATACACCAAACCTTACAACTTGTAATGAAGCAAAACGGGTCTAAGAGAGAATGACAAAATACCATACACCAAACCTTACAACTTGTAATGAAGCAAAACGGGTCTAAGAGAGAATGACAAAATACCATACACCAAACCTTACAACTTGTAATGAAGCAAAACGGGTCTAAGAGAGAATGACAAAATACCATACACCAAACCTTACAACTTGTAATGAAGCAAAACGGGTCTAAGAGAGAATGACAAAATACCATACACCAAACCTTACAACTTGTAATGAAGCAAAACGGGTCTAAGAGAGAATGACAAAATACCATACAAAACCTTACAACTTGTAATGAAGCAAAACGGGTCTAAGATGAAGTAATGAACAAAATTACACATCTACACCAAACCTTACAACTTGTAATGAAGCAAAACGGGTCTAAGAGAGAATGACAAATACCATACACCAAACCTTACAACTTGTAATGAAGCAAAACGGGTCTAAGAGAGAATGACAAAATACCATACACCAAACCTTACAACTTGTAATGAAGCAAAACGGGTCTAAGAGAGAATGACAAAATACCATACACCAAACCTTACAACTTGTAATGAAGCAAAACGGGTCTAAGAGAGAATGACAAAATACCATACACCAAACCTTACAACTTGTAATGAAGCAAAACGGGTCTAAGAGAGAATGACAAAATACCATACACCAAACCTTACAACTTGTAATGAAGCAAAACGGGTCTAAGAGAGAATGACAAAATACCATACACCAAACCTTACAACTTGTAATGAAGCAAAACGGGTCTAAGAGAGAATGACAAAATACCATACACCAAACCTTACAACTTGTAATGAAGCAAAACGGGTCTAAG
>CM065732.1:2264042-2269042 GCA_033310375.1 Conus canariensis | reverse complement strand
GTGAAGAGGCAGAGATAGACGTCAGGTCTTTGGACCGTCATGACAGCATCGGCACCCTCTTGCTGTTCTTAATGAGCGTCAACTTCGAGTCGTGAAGAGGCAGAGATAGACGTCAGGTCTTTGGACCGTCATGACAGCATCGGCACCCTCTTGCTGTTCTTAATGAGCGTCAACTTCGAGTCGTGAAGAGGCAGAGATAGACGTCAGGTCTTTGGACCGTCATGACAGCATCGGCACCATCTTGCTGTTCTTAATGAGCGTTAACTTCGAGTCGTGAAGCGGCAGAGATAGACGTCAGGTCTTTGGACCGTCATGACAGCATCGGCACCCTCTTGCTGTTCTTAATGAGCGTTAACTTCGAGTCGTGAAGAGGCAGAGATAGACGTCAGGTCTTTGGACCGTCATGACAGCATCGGCACCCTCTTGCTGTTCTTAATGAGCGTTAACTTCGAGTCGTGAAGAGGCAGAGATAGACGTCAGGTCTTTGGACCGTCATGACAGCATCGGCACCCTCTTGCTGTTCTTAATGAGCGTTAACTTCGAGTCGTGAAGAGGCAGAGATAGACGTCAGGTCTTTGGACCGTCATGACAGCATCGGCACCCTCTTGCTGTTCTTAATGAGCGTTAACTTCGAGTCGTGAAGAGGCAGAGATAGACGTCAGGTCTTTGGACCGTCATGACAGCATCGGCACCCTCTTGCTGTTCTTAATGAGCGTTAACTTCGAGTCGTGAAGAGGCAGAGATAGACGTCAGGTCTTTGGACCGTCATGACAGCATCGGCACCATCTGGCTGTTCTTAATGAGCGTTAACTTCGAGTCGTGAAGAGGCAGAGATAGACGTCAGGTCTTTGGACCGTCATGACAGCATCGGCACCCTCTTGCTGTTCTTAATGAGCGTTAACTTCGAGTCGTGAAGAGGCAGAGATAGACGTCAGGTCTTTGGACCGTCATGACAGCATCGGCACCCTCTTGCTGTTCTTAATGAGCGTTAACTTCGAGTCGTGAAGAGGCAGAGATAGACGTCAGGTCTTTGGACCGTCATGACAGCATCGGCACCCTCTTGCTGTTCTTAATGAGCGTTAACTTCGAGTCGTGAAGAGGCAGAGATAGACGTCAGGTCTTTGGACCGTCATGACAGCATCGGCACCCTCTTGCTGTTCTTAATGAGCGTCAACTTCGAGTCGTGAAGAGGCAGAGATAGACGTCAGGTCTTTGGACCGTCAAGGGACTGGAAGAAAGCAACACACGACAACAGCACAGGAGATGTAACAGCATAGGAGATGTAACAGCATAGGAGATGTAACAGCATAGGAGATGTAACAGCACAGGAGATGTAACAGCATAGGAGATGTAACAGCATAGGAGATGTGTGTGCGTTCTGACATTGATGACTCTGCCGCACACTGTACAAAAGTGACGGAACACGAACGATGAAAAAGAGAGCATGCATGCACGCACATACAGACACACACACACAGACAGACACAGACAGACACGGACACAGACACAAACACACAGACACACAGACACATAGACACACACAGACAGACAGACACACAGACACATACACACACGCACATACCATACACAGAGAGAGAGAGAGAGAGAGAGAGAGAGAGAAAGAAAGAGAGAGAGAGAGAGAGGGAGAGAGAGAGAGACAGACAGACAGGCAGAGACAGACAGACAGACAAACAGACAAACAGACAGAGCAATACAGAGACAAAGACAGAGACCTGTGACCTGGCTGTGCTAGGATCACGTGCCTTCTATTTGCATTATTCGTAGAAGACTTCAACGTCGAAACGCGTCGCGTTCGTTCATTCTACTCGTTTGACGGTCTAGTCACCACACTTTTGGATTCTGTCACCTGCAATTCGTTCCTACCCGCTGTCGCTGGACCTTCCACTGATACACACATAGCAGCAGCAGTGTATGTAGCAGCCTACATTTCACATGTTGGTATCAAGATGATGACATGACTGGAACCTGGTGTTGGGGGGTGGGGTGGGGGGTGACATTAGGCGGCACCTGGAGACTGGAACCTACAAGGGGGGGGGGGGGGGGAGGGGAGGGAGGGAGGAACTGTAGCGATAACAGAGTACTGAGCCATTCATTTGTAGTCAGTAGTTACCCTGCAACAACGACAGCCTGACAGAAACATCAATCTGCGGTGCAGGATTTTGCTGCCACGAAGACAGCCCCATGGCAGACATTCATTTTGGTTAGTCAATGTTACTGCTGCAGTGATGACAGCTCCATGGAAGACACATTCATCTGCAGTGAGTGATTCTGACACATTCATCTGCAGTGAGTGATTCTGTCACAACGAAGACAGCACGATGACAGAGACATTCATCTGCAGTGAGTGATTCTGTCACATTCATTTGCAGTGAGTGATTCTGACACATTCATCTGCAGTGAGTGATTCTGTCACAACGAAGACAGCACGATGACAGAGACATTCATCTGCAGTGAGTGATTCTGACACATTCATCTGCAGTGAGTGATTCTGTCACAACGAAGACAGCACGATGACAGAGACATTCATCTGCAGTGAGTGATTCTGACACATTCATCTGCAGTGAGTGATTCTGTCACAACGAAGACAGCTCGATGACAGAGACATTCATCTGCAGTGAGTGATTCTGACACATTCATCTGCAGTGAGTGATTCTGTCACAACGAAGACAGCTCGATGACAGAGACATTCATCTGTAGTGAGTGATACTGCTACAAAGATGACAGACCCACATGACAGAGACATTCATCTGTAGTGAGTGATTCTGTCACAACGAAGATAGCTCAATGGCAGACACATTCATCTGCAGTGAGTGATTCTGTCAACGAAGACAGCTCGATGACAGAGACGCTCATCTGTAGTGAGTGATACTGCTTCTACAATGAACAACACAATGACAGAGACACTCATCTGTAGTGAGTGATACTGCTTCTACAATGAACAACACAATGACAGAGACACACATCTGTAGTGAGTGATACTGCTGAAACAATGAACAACACGATGACAGAGACATTCATCTGTAGTGAGTGATACTGCTTCTACAATGAACAACACGATGACAGAGACACACATCTGTAGTGAGTGATACTGCTTCTACAATGAACAACACGATGACAGAGACACACATCTGTAGTGAGTGATACTGCTTCTACAATGAACAACACGATGACAGAGACACACATCTGTAGTGAGTGATACTGCTGAAACAATGAACAACACGATGACAGAGACATTCATCTGTAGTGAGTGATACTGCTTCTACAATGATCAACACGATGACAGAGACATTCATCTGTAGTGAGAGATACTGCTTCTACAATGACAACACAATGACAGACACATTAATCTGCTGTGAGTGATCTGGACATAACGATGACGGACCCATAACAGAGACATTCATCTGTAGTGAGTGATACTGCGACAAAGATGACAGACCATATGACAGAGACATTCATCTGCAGTGAGTGATACTGCTGAAACAATGACAGCACAATGACGGACACATTCATCTGTAATGAGTGATACTGCTACAAAGGTGACAGACCCATATGACAGAGACATTGATCTGTAGTGAGTGATTTTGATATATCGATAACAGCTCAGTAACACACATTCATTCTTAGTCAGTACTGTCTGAAATGGCTCCATGACGGAGACATTCCTTAATCAGCCAGTTATTTTTGCAAGGACCATAGCATATTGTCAAAGACATGAATTCATTCATGGTCTTTTGGACCTCCGAACATGGATGGATGGTTGGGAAGTGCGGGTAAGGGGGTGGGATGGGAGATAGGGGTGGGGGGTGAGGAGGCAGTTGAGTACAAATCGAGTGAGGAATGTTAAAGAGGACGACACAGACTTCCCACCGTTACATAGTATTGTACCTACGTTAACCTGACCTGCCAATATTGGAGTGCAGCGGTGCTTTTTACTGGAGCTTACAATTCCTGGCTTCTCTACAGACACACCATTGTGTGAGTGGCACACTGCAGAGTGTTACCGCTATTTTTTTTTTGACCTAGTGCACCCGCGGAATAGTGAGAAAAAATGAAAAAAATGTTGGCGTGGGTATTTTGGGGGTCTTCTACTAGACGCATTCTGTAGGTTTTTTTTCTTTTCTTCGTAATGTAGTTTTTTTGGGGTGTTTTTTTAAGGTGTAAGCCGAAAGCTTGGTTTCCCATCTTCTGCACTTGATTTGTTTTATGGGGAGCTCCGCTCAGGTGGAGAAGTTGGAAGAGGGCTATCTTTTATTCTTGGGTGAAACACGCTAGCTGTGTCTTTATCTAGCGGGCTGTTTTGGTCTGTCTGCTTTTGTCTGTCTGTTATCGCTTTTTTTGTCTTTCTGTCTGTTTTTTTTTTACACTCGAGTGTCTTTCTCTCTTTTCACTTTTCATTCAGTCATCCTTGTCTGTTCCTGAATACCTTCCCGTCTGTCTTTCTATCTATCAGTCTGTGTCTCTTTCCGTATCTGTCTCTCTTGATCTGTAAGAAAAAAAAATCTCATTGTATCTCTCTGTTTGTGTGTCTGCCTGTCTGTCTGCCTGTCTATCTATCTGTCTGTCTGTCTGTCTGTTTGCTGCCTGTAATCATTTGTTTCCCTGCCCGCCTCTTTGTTAGTGTGACAGTCTGTATGTGTGCCTCTCTTTCTGTCTATCTGCAAAATCGTCTCTCTTTCTTTCTGGCAGTTTTCTCTTTGTTCTTTGTCTGTCTACGCGCTCACTGTGTTTTTCTTTGTATGCATCTCTGTCTGCCCACTACTCTTTCTGTGTATTTCTTTGTCTGTCTTTGTCAGTTTTTCCTTTGTCTGGAAGCCCTTTCATGTGTTGCTGTGTCTGCCTCGCCCGTACCCGTCCTTTCACGCACTGTCAGTTCGGAGATGTTGTTGTTGTTGTTGTTGTTGTTGTTGTTGTTGTTGTTGTTCTGTTTCTTTGTCTGTCTCTGTCTCTCCGCTTCTGTTTCTGGCCGTTTTTCTTTCAAC
>CM065732.1:2241542-2254042 GCA_033310375.1 Conus canariensis | reverse complement strand
CGGGGTCAAGCCCCGACCGGCAGAGCCCTAGTCCCTCACTTGCCTTACTTTGGCTGACGGTGGGGCCGGGCTGTTAGGACGTTCGGGTCATCCTTGAGACAAAGGCCTCAAGGGAGGGAGCGGTGACTGGGGCATCTGGGAGTGAGTTCCACTCTCTGATGGTACGTGGCAGGAATGTGTATTTCCGATAGTCAGTGCGGTATGATAGGATTCTGTACGCTTGGTTGTGGCCTCTCCCTCTTCTGTTCTTTGGTATGAGGTTGTTCGTCTCGACTTTGGCCAGGTTGTGACGGATCTTGTAGAGCATGGCGAGTCTAGCTGTTTTCCTTCGTTGTTGTCAGTTTGGGCCACTTTAGTTGCTCCAACATATTTCCGACCTTGAGGTGTTTCTGTGTCTGTTCAAGACAAATCTCACCGCTCTGTTTTGTACTGCCTCGAGCTTGCTGATGTCATTGTTTCGGTGGGGGTCCCATAGAGTGGAGGCGTACTCTAGGATGGGCCTGACGAGGGATTTGTAAGCTCTTTCTTTGATGGTGGTGGAGCCGATCTTCAGGTTCCTGCGAAGGAGTCCCAGCGTGCGGTTGGCCTTTGCAGCTACTGCATCAATATGTGCTTCCCAGCTGCCGTTGCTCTGTACCGTCACGCCAAGGTACTTCGTGGAGCTGACAGTCTCCAGTGTGTGGCCGTGCAGGGTATAGGAGTTCTCCCTTAACGTTCTGCTTCGCGTCATGTTGAGGACGTTGCACTTCTTTGGGTGGAACGACATGTCCCACTGGCTTTCCCAGTCTTCCAGTCGGTGCAAGTCCTCTTGTAGGATGCCCTGATCCTCGGATGACTTGATGTTTCTGTGGAGAAGGGTGTCGTCTGCAAAAAGGCGGCTGTCTGATTCCACCTTCTCAGGAAGGTCGTTAATATATGTGAGGAACAGAGACGGCCCGACGACAGAGCCCTGCGGTGCTCCAGACTTCACCTGGATGAAGTCCGATGATGCCCCGTCCACAACCACAGCCTGACGATGGTCTTGGAGTAAGCTTCTAAGCCATGTGTTCGTCTGGCTCCTGACCCCGTAGTGCCTCAGTTTATGACAGAGAAGACTGTGACTGACCTTGTCAAAGGCCTTCGCAAAGTCCATTACGATCACGTCACTCTGAAGGCCTCTTTCCATGGTCTCCGTCATTTGCTCATTAAACTCGAGGAGTTGTGTTTCGCAGGAGCGATGCTTGCGGAATCCGTGTTGGCGAGGGCTCAGGATCTGGTTTGTCTCTAGGTGTTTCATCAGATGGCTCACCACAATGTGCTCCATCACTTTGCACGGGACACTGGTCAGCGAAACAGGCCTGTATTTACTGGGCTCATAGTGTTCCCCTTTCTTGAAGACTGGCGTCACCATGGCTTCTCTCGAGTCCATCGGCACTGTGCTCTGACGTAGTGAGGTTGCGTAGATGATGGTGAGGACTGGGGCTATCTCTCCGGCCAGTTCCTTCAGCACACTTGGTGGGATGTTGTCGGGCCCTGATGCTTTACAAGGGTTTAGGTTGGTTAGCAGGGTTTTCACTCCTTGTTCGGAAATGGTGATGTCACTAATTGTTGGGTAGTGGGAGGCATCACGTGTCATGGAGCACTTTCTGTAGAATTCCTCCTCTGTGTAGGTCTTGCCATCACTGAAGGCCTGGTTAAACTAGGCATTTAGTGCTTGTGCCTTCTCTTTGGAGTCGGTTATTAGTCTACCATTGACCTTGAGTGGGGGGATTCCAGTGCGTGACGACCTCTGGTGCTTGACATATGTCCAAAAGCGCTTGGACGATTCGGTTTTTGTGCTCTCCTCTTCTCTCTGCTCAAAGAGTTGGCTGACATAGTTCCAGTGCGCTCTTCTGAGCTCTCTCTGCACTTCTCTTCTAAGGGCATGCATCTGTGTTTTTAAGTCTTCAGAGCCATTCTTCTTCATCTTCTTGTACACTTTGTCTCTTTTCCGAATGAGACGTTTCAGGTCTGCAGTCAACCATGGGAGCTTCGTTTTTGGTTTTGACAGTTTATGGGGAATATTAGTCTTGACGCTGGAATGTAAGCTCTCCTTGAAAGTGGTCCAAAGTTCCTCTACCGGGGTGTCTGTGTCTGCCTCCAGCAGCTTTGTGTGAAGGTCACTCATGTCACTTCTCATGGTATCCCAGTTGGCTTTCTGGTACAGAGGAATTTGTCTCTGGGGTTGACATCCCAATGTCACTTTCGTGTGAAATTCACAAAATACAATGTCATGATCTGACAGGCCGGGTATCACATTCACCCTTGGGATCAAGTGGGGGGAGTTTGTCAGTACCAGGTCGAGGGTATTCTCCAGACGCGTTGGCTCATGGACAACTTGCTCCATGCCTACATCGTTCAGTAGATTTGCAAAGTTCGTGTGGAGCTCCACGTACCTGGTGCCTTTTTTCAGTGTCATGCTACTCCACTCCCAGCCTGGGAAACTGAAATCACCTGCGACGAGAAGGTTTGCCTTGGTGTGACTGGCGCGTCTCAGTGAAACATCAAAGTGCTGAAGACTCTCTGCATCCCCTGCATCTGGTCGATAGTATGCACCCACATATAGGGTCTTTCTCTCATCTGTGTGGATCCTGATCCAAATTATCTCACACTTTGTTTCCAGCTCAGGTGCTCTGGCACTCTTCAGCGATTCCCTAACTGCCACCAACACACCTCCACCCTCTCTGTTTCTGTCTTTTCTGTGAAGTCTGTACTGGTCAGGAAAAACTTGACTGTCCTTTACATCACCATCCATCCAGGTTTCTGTTCCGATTACGATGTCGGGTTTGGTACTCTCAATGAGACTGAGGATCTCAGCTCGTTTGCCAACTGCAGAGTGAAAATTAATATTCAACACCCTGAGGGGCCTGTGTTTTTGCTTGTCTTGTCTGCTTGTCCGTGTGGGCGTGGAAGCATGCATCGGTTTGAACTGGGAACTCTCGTGTGGGACAGACAGTGTGGTATCTGACAATGAATTCCATTCTGAGTGCTCGACTCCATGCAGGTCATAAGCAGTGGTGCTGTAGTTTGGTTTCCCGCAGAGGAAGCAGTGCCATGAAACTTCACTGGAATTCAGACGGCTGTACGATTTTGTGCCAATTGTCTCACATGAAGCGTGAAACCAGTGTCCACACGACTCACAGGCAACTCCCCTTTGGTCCCATCTAACCTCCAAGTCACAAGTTCCACAAGGGTCATGTGAGAATTCAACGGTTTGATCACTGACCTCGGGTCTGTTCTCAGTGTTCTGTGAAGTTTGGGACGAGGTGTCACTCATGGTGAAGATTTCCCTAAATGCCGGTTCGTGTGGCAGTGTACAGTGTACAAGAACTATTAACGCTAGGAGCACTGGTGTTGGTTTTGTGAGGCTACTATACATTGTCAAGGGTATCAGTCATGACTGGGGTGATGTAGATTTTCTTGATTCTCTGTGATAATACTTCAGCACCGCGTATACACTGGTCAGGGACGGTCCGTCAGGGACTGTGGAGTGAAAAACGATCAATTCCAAAGGACGAATCGAAAGCAGTTTCCTCTCTGGCCTTAGTCAGTTACCGCCTCTTCTGCTCTGGTTTTTACTTATTGGCGATTGTGTTGTCATGGAGCCGTGGAGCATCGAGAGAAATATTATTCTGCGTACTTGCCTTGTGGTGTCAATTCGCTCGTTTCTCACAACAAAAATCAAGAGTCAAAAAGTCCTGGCACTGTGTTGGTTTCGTCGATCTAGTTCAAAATCAAAATGGCTGCCTTGTTGGTGCTGGAGACGAACTCACTCACTAGCATTGTTTCTGTTGTTACACAGTCTTTCTTACAGGAAGGGACGCTTTAACACTTTTACTCAGTTTTAATACACTATACTACACAATTTCTGCACAAAAATCTGAATTTTGAACAAAGTTTATAGTTGAAAAACGAACATTTTTAAGAGAAAGTTCACAGTGCTAAAGAAAAACACATCCATCCTGCGCATGCGCAACTCACATCCAATGTTTGTGTTGTGTGTGGTGTGTGTGTGTGTGTGTGTGTGAGGAGAGAGAGAGAGAGAGAGAGAGAGAGAGAGAGAGAGAGAGAGAGACAGACAGACAGAAAAGACAGACAGACAGACAGACAGAAAAGACAGACAGACAGAGAAAAGAGACGGGAGACGGAGACAGAGACAGAGACAGAATTTGTAGACGCTCCTTTTTTTAACCACTCAAAGAGAGCCAAGATGGTAGACGCCATGTGTGTAGAGAATTCATCGTCATCACTTTCTACGCTCCACGTGACACACACGTCACAAACCAGATGAGCACGTTGACGCTAACGAGAAAGCAACGGCCCTCACGAAACCAACTGGAAATAAGGCAATCGTGCGATTGTGAGTATTGGCAAGAAACGTGTCGATGTTTCTCTCTCATGTTCTTCGTCCTAATAGATCATCACAAGGACCGCTCGCCTGTGCTCACCGCGAAACACATGCACGCTGTCTTCTGTGCTATGGTTCTCTCTCTACCTGTCTCTCTGCATTTACATACATATCTCTGTCTGTCTGTCTGTCTCTTTCTCTCTCTGCATTTGCATCACTGTCTCTGTCGTCTGTCTGTCCGTCTGTCTATCTTTCTGCATTTGCATGTCTTCTGTCTGTCTGTCTGTCTCTCTCCATTTGCTTATATATCTCTGTCTTTTGTCTGTCTGTCTCTTTGTTTCTGCATATATCTATATCTATGTTTTCTGTCTGTCTGTCTGTCTTTCTTTGTATTTGCATATATATATATATATATATATATATTATATATGTACACACACACACACACACACACACACACACACACACACACACACACACACACAACACACACACACACGTATCTGTTTTCTGTCTGTATGTCTGTCTCTCAGCTTTTGCATAGACATCTCTGTCTTCTGTCTGTCTCTCTCTGCACACACACACACACACACACACACACACACACACACACACACACACACACACACACACACACACACACACACACACACACACACACACACACGTCTTCTGTCTGTTTGTCTGTCTCTCTATCTGCATTTGCTTGTATCTCTCTGTCTTCCCTCCCCCCCCCCATTTTTTTAAATGTTTTGTTTTAAATCGTCTAACAAATGTTGGCTCACAAATGTTGGCACTGATGCTCCATGTTCATGTTTGTATACTATGTTCTCTTTATCTCCCGCACTCTCTCTCTCTCTCTCTCTCTCTCTCTCTCTCTCTCTCTCTCTCTTGTCATCTTCTTCTTCTTCTATGTTCATATTTGTATACCATGTTCTCTTTATCTCCCCACTCTCTCTCTCTCTCTCTCTTCTCTCTCTCTCTCTCTCTCTCTCTTCTCTCTCTTCTCTCTCTCTCTCTCTTCTTCTTCTTCTGTCTTGGTCTCTGTCTGTCTGTCTTCCCAACAAATAAAAGTCTAGGATTCGAACCTGGGACCTACCAGCTGATGGCCGAGGACACTAAGCACTTCACCACAGCGGCTGGGTTACCCTGGACTTGACGTTCCCCTCTTTTAAGTGACAAACAAAGTCGACGACGTTTGCTGAACGTCACGCCATGAACCCAGGGGCGATGCTTTATGATATTCTTGGCACTGTACTTTTGGGACTTCAATGTAACCTTGCAGGAGATTAAGGGCATTCAATGTAACCTTGCAGGGGATTAAGGGCATTCTATGGTATTCTGCACTGTACTTTTGGGACTTCAATGTAACCTTGCAGGAGATTAAGGGCATTCAATGTAACCTTGCAGGGGATTAAGGGCATTCTATGGTACTTTGGGACTGTACTTTTGGGACTTCAATGTAACCTTGCAGGAGATTAAGGGCATTCTATGGTACTCTTGGCACTGAACTTTTAGGACTTCAATGTAACCTTGCAGGAGTTTAAGGGCATTCTATGGTATTCTTGGCACTGCACTTTTAGGACGTCAATGTTCACCTTGCAGGAGATTGAGGGCATTCTCCAAACCGTAACGTTTTAAGTATTCTCTCCCTCTCCTTTTTTTTTTTAAAAATGGATGTAATGAGTGTAAACAAGAAACAAGACAGAGTAACCCATTTTTCAGTAAAGAGAGAGAGAGAGAGAGAGAGAGAGAGAGAGAGAGAGAGAGAGAGAGAGAGAGAGAGAGAGAAGATGCTGAAGAACAAAGAGAGAGAGAGAGAGAGAGAGAAGAGAGAGAGAGACAGAGAGAGAGAGAGACAGAGAGGCAGAGAGAGAGAGAGAGAGAGAAGAAGAAGAAGAACAAGAAGAAGAGGTAGAATCTGAAGAAGAACAAAGGAGAGAGAGAGAGAGAGAGAGAGAGAGAGAGAGAGAGAGAGAGAGAGGAGAGAGAGAGAGAGAGAGAGAGAGAGAGAGGCAGTGTTTTCACCCAAACATCAGGAGTGCTGGCAAGGGCCAGATGATATAATAACCCCTTTTATCTCCTGTTGCTGCTGCTGTAGTTGTTTCTATAGGATACCCCTGTTATCGTGCCTGTACTTGTTACACAATACTCATGTTGTATACCCCTGTCATCGTGCCTGTACTTGTTACACAATACTCATGTTGTATACCCCTGTTATCGTGCCTGTACTTGTTACACAATACTCATGTTGTATACCCCTGTTATCGTGCCTGTACTTGTTACACAATACTCATGTTGTATACCCCTGTTATCGTGCCTGTACTTGTTACACAATACTCATGTTGTATACCCCTGTTATCGTGCCTGTACTTGTTACACAATACTCATGTTGTATACCCCTGTTATCGTGCCTGTACTTGTTACACAATACTCATGTTGTATACCCCTGTTATCGTGCCTGTACTTGTTACACAATACTCATGTTGTATACCCCTGTTATCGTGCCTGTACTTGTTACACAATACTCATGTTGTATACCCCTGTTATCGTGCCTGTACTTGTTACACAATACTCATGTTGTATACCCCTGTTATCGTGCCTGTACTTGTTACACAATACTCATGTTGTATACCCCTGTTATCGTGCCTGTACTTGTTACACAATACTCATGTTGTATGCGCCTGTTGTAGAATACTCATGGTATCTCTCGTGTTAGTTGTTATCTAAGTCTTGTTCTATGCCTCTGCTGTTATGATGATATATATATATATATATATATAGATATATATATATAAATGTCCCTTGAAGTGTGTGTGTGTGTGTGTGTGTGTGTGTGTGTGTGTGTGTGTGTGTGTGTGTGTGTGTGTGTGTGTGTGTGTGTGTGTGTGTGTGAGCGCGCGTGTGCGAGACAGAGGTTTCATTGGGGTCGAAACAGCTAAGGAGGTAGAGCACCATTTTCGTAATCCTGGTGATCTTGGGGTCGCGGGTTTGAATCTCCGCCAGGTCATATGGGCACAGAGGGATTTCACATCCAGGTTGACATTAGTTCTGGCTCGATTTTCTGACTTATCATCGAATGAGACTCTAAACCGAGCGTTCATATATAAATGCATGCATACTATCTTGCGCACTTATAAAATCACACCTCCAACTTTCGGAAGAGAAGATCAGTTTGGCTGTACGTGTAAATGACAAGTATGCTCCGAACATGCACCCTCCTTAAAACATGGAGGGAACGAGTGAAAAACTGAGTGACTGACACCCGACTGAATGACACTGGAAACGAACGAGTAGCGCCAGCAGGCAGCTCTTCGGTCGGCTCTATCCAGGTAGGCAGCCCACTGTCTGAACGAGAGCTCGGATTCTAAAGAGCTCAGAACCTGGTCTCTAACCGAGGATAGGCGTCACGCGGGTAGTGACTCAATAATCAATAACATTATGATCTCGGGAATTTTCACACTGGGGTCATTTACAGCCAAGCACATATTGCACATGATGCCGCGCATCAAAACTATCCCACTGCGAAAGTAATGTGCACTATGACTCTTTGTCTAGGTCTTCGATAGATTTATATTACCCCATTGTATTAACACTTCCTTTTGTAAAGCTGAAAAAATCTTATGCACTTTATGGGGCATATATTATTAACTCTAGATGTCAACCCTTGTTGCTATTATTTACTAACTCTTGTTATCTATCCGTGTCGTTGTTTTATGACAAAACTCGTATCTGTTTGTTTTGTTTGTACATGATAACCCATATCATCTGCCTCCATGGGATAGAATTACTTCCATGGGAGTTAAATCTGTCCCTGGTGTTTTATACGAGGGGCGGATGAGTTCTACCCGTGGAGGATTTGAGCCAAGTTCCTGAGGAGATGATAAGCACTTTCTGGAAGGATGCCTTTTCAAAGGAAAATATGAAGAAATGGGCGCCTGGATTTAGAAGAGTGAGAAAGAGCCTGGAAGACCAACTTCGTCCTGGAAGGTTGTTGAGTGTTAGTACCGAGAATAACGTTGGAACCTCATCTGTAAACTTATTACGGCTGATAGACGATTATCAATCACACGCATTGCTTTAACCCTTTGCATGTCACACTACACAGTGCATAACATTCCCTACCGATAGTTTGGCCAGGAGGAAGGTGACAGCACGGCGGGTCTCAGGACTATTGACTGAAGAACAAGAACAGCCCAGACTGGACACGTCCCGTGACAACTCGCGCCTTTCTCAAGCAGATGCCGCTGACTTCCTGTCAGCATGGATGACACATGGGTCCCCAGCACTTTGGTCCCCAGCACTTTGGTCCCCAGCACTTTGGTCCCCACCACTTTGGTCCCCTTGGCCCCCATCACTTTGGTCCCCATCACTTTTGTCCCCATCACTTTGGTCCCCATCACTTTGCTCCCTTGGTCCCCTTGGCCCCCATCACTTCGGTCCCCATCACTTTGGTCCCCATCACTTTGGTCCCCATCATTTTTGTCCCCATCACTTTGGTCCCCTTGGTCCCCTTGGTCCCCATCACTTTGGTCCCCATCACTTTGGTTCCCATCACTTTTGTCCCCATCACTTTGGTCCCCTTGGTCCCCATCACTTTGGTCCCCATCACTTTGGTTCCCAGCACTTCAGCCCAGAGTCAGAGGAACAACAGTCTAAGCAGTGGACACTCTATGACTCTCCCCCGCTAAAAAAACAAAAAAGGCCAAGACGTCCAGTCAGCTAGTAAGTGTGATGGCTTCTTCTTCCGGGATGCTAAAGGAATAACGTCGATGGACTTTTGTTGAAAAAGACCGCACCATACCTGAAGAATACCATGCGTCATTGCTGAGGCCCTGTAGGACAATGTGTGTATAATACTTTTTTTCTGTATATTTTTTAAAATCTTATTTGCTGTCCCATCATCTGTGCCACCCCAGTGGCATTGCAGCCACGCCGCTCATTCCGACTGCCTGTCCACCTGTCCACCTGTCCACAGCCACAGCCCGGCCCGGCCCGCCGCAGTTCCAGCACCTGGCAATCCACAGGGAGCAGTCAATGTCAAGTCGTCAAGAGGCAACCCACCGGAGGAAACACTGCACTGCTACTAAGTCACTTCGGTGGTGTTCAGTGGTGCCTGTTCTGATCCAACATACGCAGAACAACACCTACATTCAAACCGAGGCTATAAACGTGGAGAGGACATCGACACTGAGGTCACCACGAGAGGACATCGACACTGAGGTCACCACGAGAGGACATCGACACTGAGGTCACCACGAGAGGACATCGACACTGAGGTCACCACGAGAAGACATCGACACGGAGATCACCACGAGAGCAGGGCTATAAACGTGGAGAGGACATCGACACTGAGATCACCACGAGAGCAGGGCATGAAGGGCCACAGAAGGAACAATATTGTTGTTAAGCATCGAAGAAATCTGACCAGAATAGCATTACTTCGCTGAGACGACTCACCATCTCACAGATCAGCTCACAGATCAGCAGTTGTTACGGCAGCTCTCAATGATTGTGATTTCCAAATCATCGACCCCCCCCCCTCTCTCTCTCTCTCTCTCTCTCTGACTTGGCACCGTCGGTCTTTCACTTGTACCTTAACAAAGAGCTGGCTGGAACGCAGCTCTGGACGGACAATGACGTCATGGCGGCGGTGAGGGTGCTTGTTTGGCTGGTTTGGTTTTTGCCAAAGATAACCCCTAGTTCTGAGAAGATAACCCCTAGTTCTGAGAAGATAACCCCTAGTTCTGAGAAGGGATAAAATCACTGCGCCATCGCTGAAGTGAGTGTGTGGAGTTGGAGGGTATTATAAGTAAAACGGGGAAAAAAAAAACACTTCCTGCTGTGATTCCCTCAAAGACAGACCAAGAAGTTACCATCCATCGCTCGTGTTTTACACTGTTACAGCTTTTATGTAATAACCCCCGATATCTGCATTTGTTGTTACGTAATAACTCGCTAGGTATCTTTCTCCGTTGTCGACATTAGTGCCTCGTGTTGTAACACGACAATTGCTGATTGCTGTTGTTAAACAATAAGTCCTGATATCAGCCGCCTGTAGTTTTGTTTACGTCACTCCTGATGTCTGTTTCTGTTGTTGTCAAACAGCAACTTGTCTTGTCTGCCCCTATTGTTTGTGTTATATAGTGACGGATTGGATATGTTAGATATGCTGCCTATAGGGCTGATGTCTGTTACCATTGTTTGTGTTACATAGTGACAGCTTGGATATGCTAGATGTGCTGCCTATAGGGCTGATGTCTGTTACCATTGTTTGTGTTATATAGTGACGGCTTAGATGTGCTAGATATGCTGCCTATAGGGCTGATGGCTGCCACCACTGTTCTTGTGTGTAGCTCCTGATGACTTTCCCTGTTGTTGTTATACAATAACTCCTCATGTCTGCCTCTGTCGTTGTTACAAAATTTAAAAATAACTTGAAATAACTCTGTCACAATTGACACGGGCAAACGAATTATAAGACAAAACACGACGCGTTTCGACCTCATAGGCTTCTTCCGGCAAGATAAACAACGCTCAGGACAACGAAACTGAAAAACGAGCAATCACTTATCTTCCCATATTCGGCGCAAGATGGGCGTTGAATGTGGTTGTTGTTTTTATACTATCTGAATGGGCGTTGAATGTGGTTGTTGTTTTATATTCTGATGGGCGTTTGAATGTGGTTGTTGTTTTATATCTGATGGGCGTTGAATGTGGTTGTTGTTTTATATCTATCTTTATGGGCTTGGAATGTGGTTGTTGTTTTATATCTGATGGGCGTTGAATGTGGTTGCTGTTTTACACTATCTGATGGGCGTTGAATGTGGTTGTTGTTTTATATCTGAAAGGCGTTGAATGTGGTTGTTGTTTTATATCTGATGGGCGATGAATGTGGTTGTTGTTTAATAATACCTGCTGCTGGCTGCCCCTTTTGGTGGTGTTGTGGGATAACTCCCACTGTGTTCCCGTGTTGATGCTGCTCTGGTCATTGCATGATAACTCGTGATGTCTGCTTCTGTTGTTTTTATAACTCCTGACGTCTGTCCCATCATGTGTATGTTATATAATCACTCTTTATGTGAACCCCAGTTATTGTTGCTATTATATCATGACTCTGAATAGTAATCCATTGTTGTTGTTATACGATAACTTTCAATGTCTACGTTTGCCGGTGTTTGCTCTCTGCTTTTTCCGTGTCCGACTGAGTATGGGCAATCGTATTTTTAGCTCTCCATCTACCCCAGTTAACACAGCTGCAGAAAGAATGAAAGATAAAGTGAAAGAAAGAGAGATGGGAATGGGAGAGAGGGAGAGAATGGAGAGGAAGGGGGGGGGGTGAGGCGCCTGCCTGTGTGTGTGAATTGAGAGAAAAGTGAACCACCAAGATCATTTCGTTGGGAGGAAGATTGGAAATGGCTGTCTGCAATGTGCTGAGAGAGAGAGAGAGAGAGAGAGAGAGAGAGAGAGAGAGAGAGAGAGAGAGAGAGAGAGAGAGAGAGAGGCTTTTTACGGTATGCCTGCAAGAGACAAGCCTCCCAGGCCCATGCAAAGAAACTGGGCAACTTTGAAACCAGACAACCCAACTCGAAGCAATCCACCGATTTTAACATTACGCTTCAAAGAAGCACAAGACGGGAGAGAGTAGATAGGGAAGGCGGGGGATGCGGGGGGGGGGGTGGGGGGGGGGGTCCCGGAATCAGAAGGAGGGTGCACGGAGAGGGGGAAGGGGGGTGGTGGTGGTGGTGGAGAAAGACACATGGTCCGAAGATCAGTATGAAGATGCTCCATGTTCCAGCGTGATGGCTCCCATGAAATCGTGCTGATGAAAGCAGTCCGTGATTAATAAGCCGACTGCTGCCTCCTCCCAGGATACGCACCAGTTGCTGAGCAGAGACATCGCATTCAGAGCTAATCATTCATCCGTCGTCAGACTCAGGGAAGGCAGCAGACTACCCAGCGTGTTCTGTTCCTTCTTCGCTTCTTCCTTTCCCTCTTTTCACTGCTGGAATTGCTGGGGTTTGGCGGAAACGAAGCGTTTCAGGTTTGGAGTAAAGACAGGCAGTACACAAGAACCCCGGCAGACAAATGGTTTTGAAAGTGGCCAGTATGGTACTGGTGACCCATGATATCA
>CM065732.1:2234042-2236542 GCA_033310375.1 Conus canariensis | reverse complement strand
TGTTACAACCCCCACTACTTAATTGTTCAGCATTATATTGTTTGGTCAGTCAGTGGGCGAAAGCATCTCTTAGGAGATCCATGTAAAGGTTGTTTTGACAATTCTTAGCTGCTGACAATGCTTGGGTTATTGAACAGCAGAGCTGACCACTCAGACTGTTCCATATCTTTTAAGCTCCCTTGCATCCTTGAATGGATCCTCAAGCATAGGCTCAAAGATTGCCCCCTTCATTTTATACACAGATTGCCCCTTTCATTTTATACTGTTTGCATAATGTTTTTAGTTTTCCAGCAACTTTTTTCCTTTCCATACTTTCGTTTAGCTTCATTTACTACCCTTCGCTGGTTGCTTTGGGAGTGCGGTTGGATTCTTTTTTAAACCCTTGGTGGCGAGAACACCGCAGAAGTATGGACTGTGGCGTGTCTCTATTTGACGCCAAGAGCACAGATACAATCAGCCGTGTCTCCCCGATGAGTCCGATCCAGTGGACGAAAGGCCTAGGAGCAGGCAATACAAATTGATCTGTCTTCGAGAAGGATTACGATGGTTCTTTCATGCAGCTAGTGAAGGGTTTTCATATTTAGAATATATTTTCTTACTTTTAAGTTCCCGTTTTCTTCATATTCAATTTGTTTGTTATAAATCTTTGCCAAGTCATTACTATAATGATGGAAGAATTGTTAGCCTGCACTTGTTTTCCCCCACTACTTAATTGTTCAGCATTACATGTTACAACCTAATCTGTCAGAAATGGGAGAGCTGCCAAAAATTTTTATTCTTTTTTTCTGTAGTCTTTTTCGTTGGATGAACGCCTACGAAATGCATCTGGCAAGCAACAAGCAAACAAATTAAGCATATAAAGCAAATCAAGAACCCGATGCTGACATTTCTCTCTAATTATCCCGGAAACTGAATTCCGGTTCACGTCATGCCACCTTTCACTGGTTACACTCTGTGCCAGTGTGTGTGTGATACAATATGTGTGTGTGTGATACAATGTGTGTGTGTGCGTGTGTGTGTGTGTGTGTGTGTGGAGATACAATATGTGTGTGTGTATGATACAGTGTGTGTGTGTGTGTGTGTGTGTGTGTGTGTGTGATACAATGTGTGTGTGATACAATGTGTGTGTGATACAATGATACAATGTGTGTGTGATACAATGTGTGTGTGTGTGTGTGTGTGTGATACAATGTGTGTGTGTGATACAATGTGTGTGTGTGATACAATATGTGTGTGTGATACAATGTGTGTGTGTGTACAATGTGTGTATGTGTGATACAGTGTGTGTGTGTGTGTGTGTGTGTGTGTGTGTGTGATACAATGTGTGTGTGTGATACAATGTGTGTGTGTGTGTGTGTGATACAGTGTGTGTGTGTGTGATACAATGTGTGTGTGTATGTTGTGTGTGTGTGTGGTGTGATACAATGTGTGTGTGTGTGTGATACAATGTGTGTGTGATACATGTATGTGTGATACAATGTGTGTGATACAATGTGTGTGTGTGTGATACAATGTGTGTGTGTGTGAGATACAATGTGTATGTGTAATGCATAACCTTTCAGTCTAAAAGAAACCCAACCGACTGAAAACCTGATTCTACACGAAACTGAAGTGTGTAACAAGCAGTCGTCTAAACAATGGATTCCGTTAGTTTTCATTCTAGATTGTCTTTGTCCAGCTGAGTGTTTTTTTTATTTTTAAAAATATTTTTTAATAGATTCTCAGTTCACACGCGACTTTCAATGTATTACATTTCTTTTTCAGCTTTATAAAGCTGAAAGTGTCATTTGTCTTCTGACGTGGTGCTATAGATTTGTTGCTGCCATCTGCTTTCTCTGCTGTGTTCTTTCTCTAAATAATGATTCTTTTTTTCCCTGCAAGTTGGCCTCTACAAATAAAACAAGACAGAAAAAAAGAAGGAAATAAAATGGGTAGCAGTACTGTCATTCTACTTCTTTCACAAAATCATGTGATATTTGACGAGAGAGAGAGAGAGAGAGAGAGAGAGAGAGAGAGAGAGAGAGAGAGAGAGAAGAGAGACAGAGAGAAGAGAGAGAGACAGAGGACAGAGAGAGAGAGAGAATATATATATCTGTGTGTGTGTGTGTGTGTGTGTGTGTGTGTGTGTGTGTGTGTGTGTGTGTGTGTGTGTGTGTGTGTATACGTAACATCGGAGAAATACTACCAATAATAAGATGCATGTATGCATGTATGAACCTACGCAAGTATGCGTAAACGCAAGTATGTATGTATGTATGCATGCATGTATGCATATATATGTATGTATGTATATATGTTAGTATGCATGTGTATGTATGTATGTATGTACGTATGTATGTATGTATGTATGTACGTATGTATGTATGTATGTATGTATGTATGTATGTATGTATGTATGTATGTATGTGTGTATGTATGTATGTATGCATGCATGCATGTATGTATGTATGTATGTACGCACGTAAGTATGTATATTATGCAGGAAGTATGCATGTGTGTG
>CM065732.1:2224042-2229042 GCA_033310375.1 Conus canariensis | reverse complement strand
TTAACTTTCTCTTTTATCTGTTCATTTTACAGATGTTTTACTGAGTCCATCTTAACTTTCTCTTTTATCTGTTGGTATGGAAGTCTAACTGTGAAGAGCAAGAATGTGTTGAATAAGGTGGTGAAAGTCTGTAGCAAGATTGTGGGCGAGAGACAGAGTAGTTTGAATGTGTTGTTTGAACAAAGAGCAGTTCGAAAGGCACAGATGATTGTGAGCGACAGCAGCCATAATCTTAGTCAGTATTATGAACTTTTGCCATCTGGAAGACGTTTTCGGACCCCAAAATTTAGACTGTGTAGAACAAAATAGAGTTTTATCCCCATGTCCATCCAACTTTTAAACAAATGACTCTTCTTTACATGTGATGATTGAAAACGTTGAGAACTTGAACTGATGTGTGTGTGTGTGTGTGTTGTATGTGTGTGTGTGTGTGTGTGTGTGTGTGTGTGTGTGTGTGTGTGTGTGTGTGTGTGTGTGTGTGTGTGTGTGTGTGTGTGTGTGTGTGTGTGTGTGTGTTGGTGCATAGTGTTGTATTAAAGCGCATAACATAAAATGACATAAATAAAATGCTATTTTATTTGATATGCAATCTTTTTTGGATGATTGTGTTATGTTGTAAAAATCAAGAGACGTTGCCATATTGAATTTCACATTTTGCGATAATAAAGTTGTTTGAATTCGAATTTGAATTTGAAATTTCTTTTTCGGCTTGAAACCCTGTCTGTCAGGGAAGCGTAAAGGCGGTGGAAGAAGGGAGATGGGCCCCGCCATCCATCATGCTGTGCCCTAGACAGGGTGAACATCTGACGATTCACTATCCGTACAGTCATTACGCTGTAAAATCTTCATCCTTAACCTTTAAAAAAAACCTTTTAATGAAGCATATTAAAAAGAAGGAGCTTTTAAAGGGGAAAATAATGGCCATTACATACATGTAAACGTAAAGCAGAAAAATCAGTGGGAAAAAAATGCAAGTCAAGCCGTGCTGTTTATGGTCCTGCCGACGACGGAGGTCACACTGAGTCAGGAAAAAGAAAGTTAAAAAAAGTTTGAGACAAAAAACGACCACGTTTATGGATTGTATGACCCCCCCCCTCTCTCTCTCTCTCTCTCTCTCTCTCTCTCTCTCTCTCTCATTTTTTACCCTCTCTTTCCGCATTCCCATTGTATCACTCCTTCCTGCCCCAAACCATTGGCTTACTCAGGCACTAAACTCAGGACTGGGAGAAACAACCCCTGCAGCTGTCTTCGCTGCCTTGGGCTTCTTCAGTGATAATCGCTACGTCTGTCGTCACGGGAATCTGTCGCTGTCAGTGTCAGACGCGAACACAGACACTCCACACCAACAGGCCACACACCATAGATGTATGTGCCAAGGTTGTGAGTGAATTGTGGAGTATTATATATATATATATATATTATATATATGGATTACCACAACTCGATTGTCATCCTGATTTTCTTTAATTGTGTCTGAAAGCTGATTCCTCCTCTATAATCTTCATATGCACCTCAAGATACATGCCACGTGGTTCCTCAAGATGCATGCCACATGGTTCCTCAAGATACATGGTAGGTGGTTCCTCAAGATGCATGCCACGTGGTTCCTCAAGATACATGCCACGTGGTTCCTCAAGATGCATGCCACGTGGTTCCTCAAGATGCATGCCACGTGGTTCCTCAAGATGCATGCCACGTGGTTCCTCAAGATGCATGCCACGTGGTTCCTCAAGATACATGCCACGTGGTTCCTCAAGATGCATGCCACGTGGTCCTCAAGGTGCATGTCACGTGGTTCCTCAAGATACATGCCACGTGGTTCCTCAAGATGCATGTCACGTGGTTCCTCAAGATGCATGCCACGTGGTTCCTCAAGATGCATGTCACGTGGTTCCTCAAGATACATGCCACGTGGTTCCTCAAGATGCATGCCACGTGGTTCCTCAAGATGCATGCCACGTGGTTCCTCAAGATGCATGTCACGTGGTTCCTCAAGATGCATGCCACGTGGTTCCTCAAGGTGCATGCCACGTGGTTCCTCAAGATGCATGCCACGTGGTTGCTCAAGATGCATGCCACGTGGTTCCTCAAGATGCATGCCACGTGGTTCCTCAAGATGCATGCCACGTGGTTCCTCAAGATACATGCCACGTGGTCCTCAAGGTGCATGCCACGTGGTCCTCAAGGTGCATGCCATGTGGTTCCTCAAGATACATGCCACGTGGTTCCTCAAGATGCATGCCACGTGGTCCTCAAGGTGCATGCCATGTGGTTCCTCAAGGTGCATGCCACGTGGTTCCTCAAGATGCATGTCACGTGGTTCCTCAAGATGCATGCCACGCGGTTCCTCAAGATGCATGTCACGTGGTTCCTCAAGATGCATGCCACGTGGTTCCTCAAGATGCATGCCACGTGGTTCCTCAAGATGCATGGTAGGTGGTTCCTCAAGGTGCATGCCACGTGGTTCCTCAAGATGCATGCCACGTGGTTCCTCAAGATGCATGGTAGGTGGTTCCTCAAGATGCATGCCACGTGGTTCCTCAAGATGCATGCCACGTGGTTCCTCAGGGTGCATGCCACGTGGTTCCTCAAGATGCATGCCACGTGGTTCCTCAAGGTGCATGCCACGTGGTTCCTCAAGATGCATGCCACGTGGTTCCTCAAGATGCATGCCACGTGGTTCCTCAAGATGCATGCCACGTGGTTCCTCAAGATGCATGCCACGTGGTTCCTCAAGATGCATGCCACGTGGTTCCTCAAGGTGCATGCCACGTGGTTCCTCAAGATGCATGCCACGTGGTTCCTCAAGATGCATGCCACGTGGTTCCTCAAGATGCATGGTAGGTGGTTCCTCAAGATGCATGCACGTGGTTCCTCAAGATGCATGCCACGTGGTTCCTCAAGATGCATGCCACGTGGTTCCTCAAGATGCATGTCACGTGGTTCCTCAAGATGCATGCCACGTGGTTCCTCAAGATGCATGCACATGGTTCCTCAAGATGCATGCCACGTGGTTCCTCAAGATGCATGTCACGTGGTTCCTCAAGATGCATGCCACGTGGTTGCTCAAGATGCATGCCACGTGGTTCCTCAAGATGCATGCCACGTGGTTGCTCAAGATGCATGTCACGTGGTTCCTCAAGATGCATGCCACGTGGTTCCTCAAGATGCATGCCACGTGGTTCCTCAAGATGCATGCCACGTGGTTCCTCAAGATGCATGCTACATGGTTCCAAACATGCAGATAGAAATGAATAGTGCGACTTGTTTATGGAAGCCCGGGTGGTAAAATGTTAAGTCACAGGTGAATTCTTTATTCTGGCGTTAGTTGGGAGGTGATTTACAAGTTTATAATAAACAAGTGGGGTAACTTTTGCTCCCATAAGAAAACCTAACACAGAGTAACTTTTATTCAAGACTGGCACAGCATTTTAAACTTGAATAAAGTCAGACATGTACATAGACGAACAATCTAATAGTGGGGGAAAAGACAAGCGCAGGCCAACAACTCAACTGTCTTCATTTCCAAATACAAGTTTATAGCTTGCGAGTGATACCATCATCGTGAAGAAGTGAAACGACTGGAGACTGGAGGATTGTTCTGCGAGAGCAGATGTTTGTTCTGTGTTTGATATTAAGACCTATGCTATGCCTCAAAACGCCAACGTGGATTGTGCAGTGTTTGTTGATGCTTGTTCATAATGGTGGCGTGTGACCACAGACGTCTCTTCCCAGCTTGTCCGCCCGAATGGAAACATTCCACATTGACGCCTCTCTCCACACTGTTCCTATTTCCTATTCCAGACTCCCTCGGGCTCGTCTGTCGTGTCGGTGTGTCTGTCTGGCGGTGTATTGGGTTTGTTTGTCTTGCTGATGTTGTAGTTCTCTTTGTCTTGGTTTTACTTTCCGTGAGTCTCCTTTCAGTGCCCCCCCCCCCCCCCCCCCGCTCTCACTGCCTCTCTTTACCTGTCTATCTGTCTGTCTGCCTGTCTGTCTGTCTCAGTGACTTTCTGCCTTAGCTTTTTGAATGGCTCCCCAAGTCACGGTGGCATGTCTAGGCACATCTACACAGCCAGACACTCACTACATGCCCCACCCCCTCCCCCCTCCCACTTCTGGATTGACAATCCTGTGTTGATTTACTTTTTTCTTTTCGCTGTCCCAACCTTTGTGCCACTTCAGTGGCAGCGCACCCATGCCGCTCATTCCGACACCCGTCCACAGCCACAGCCCGGTCAGTCCAACACCCGTCCACAGCCACAGCCCAGTCATTCCAACACCCCAACCACAGCCACAGCCCGGTCAGTCCAACACCCCAACCACAGCCACAGCCCAGTCATTCCAACACCCCAACCACAGCCACAGCCCGGTCAGTCCAACACCCCAACCACAGCCACAGCCCAGTCATTCCAACACCCCAACCACAGCCACAGCAAGAGGCAACCCACCGGAGGAGACACTGCACTGCTGCCGAGTCACTTCGGTGGTGTTCAGTGGCGCCTGTTCTGATCCAACATACGCAGGACACCACCTACTAAGCCCCCTACTGACGACAATAATTGCTTAGTCGCGGAACCGGCGTGAGTGAGCTCTCCCTCCGGAGGGCACCACCACGTCCAGCCCCCATGGACTCGCCGATACCGGTGACCCCGACAGAACCAAACCAAGGTCACAGACATGGAGAGCACATCGAAACTGAGGTCACCATGAGAGCAGAGCATCAAGGGCTACAGAATTTAAGACATTTTTTTTTAATGCTGATCGATGAGAATGAGGATGATAAAGATGATGCTACGGATTTCCATTTCGGTCTGAGACTACATGACAGGGCTGTACTCTACGCTTCCTTTCATAATATATCCCGGCGTCAACCAGGCCCGAGAGATACAGACACCTGCCCTGTGTTCATTTTCCATGAGGTATTTAGTCAGCGTTACTGCTACAACAGAGGAATACGTTCCCGCCAGTGGTCAGAAGCGAACTGGTGATGGCACTGAATT
>CM065732.1:2201542-2211542 GCA_033310375.1 Conus canariensis | reverse complement strand
GAGAGAAAATACATGCCCACAGAGATGTGTGTGTAGTGCTGTGGAGACAGAGAAAATACATGCCCACAGAGATGTGTGTATAGTGTTGTGGAGACTGAGAGAAAATACATGCCCACAGAGATGTGTGTGTAGTGCTGTGGAGACCGAGAGAAAATACATGCCAACAGCACAGAGATGTGTGTGTAGTGCTGTGAAGACAGAGAAAATACATGCCCACAGAGATGTGTGTGTAGTGCTGTGGAGACTGAAAGAAAATACATGCCCACAGAGATGTGTGTGTAGTGCTGTGGAGACTGAGAGAAAATACATGCCCACAGCACAGAGATGTGTGTGTAGTGCTGTGGAGACTGAGAGAAAATACATGCCCACAGAGATGTGTGTGTAGTGCTGTGGAGACAGAGAAAATACATGCCCACAGAGATGTGTGTGTAGTGCTGTGGAGACTGAGAGAAAATACATGCCCACAGAGATGTGTGTGTTTCACATGCCCACAGAGATGTGTGTGTTTCACATGCCCACAGAGATGTGTGTGTTTCACATGCCCTCAGAGATGTGTGTGTTTCACATGCCCACAGAGATGTGTGTGTTTCACATGCCCACAGAGATGTGTGTGTTTCACATGCCCTCAGAGATGTGTGTGTTTCACATGCCCTTAGAGATGTGTGTGTTTCACATGCCCACAGAGATGTGTGTGTTTCACATGCCCACAGAGATGTGTGTGTTTCACATGCCCACAGAGATGTGTGTGTTTCACATGCCCACAGAGATGTGTGTGTTTCACATGCCCTCAGAGATGTGTGTGCCTCAAATAAAAGAAAGGAAGGAACAAAGTAAGTAGGCAAGTAAGCCAGCCAGCCAGCAAGCAAGAAAGCAAATATGTAAGTAAGTAAGTAAGTAGGTAAGTAAGTAAGAATGTAAGTAGGTAAGTAAGTAAGTCGGTAAGTAGGTATAAGCAAGCAAGCAAGCAAGCAAGCAAGTAAGTAAGTAAGTAAGTAAGTAAGTAAGTAAGTAAGTAAGTAAGTGAGCACGGAAGTAAGTATGCATGAAAGCAAGAAAGCAAGAAAGAAAGAAAGAAAGGAATGGTTTTCAATCATTTGTGTTGTTTATGGTGCGGCTAATAAGAAAGGAATGGTTTTCAATCATTTGTGTTGTTTATGGTGCGGCTAATAAGAAAGGAATGGTTTTCAATCATTTGTGTTGTTTATGGTGCGGCTAATAAGAAAGGAATGGTTTTCAATCATTTGTGTTGTTTATGGTGCGGCTAATAAGAAAGGAATGGTTTTCAATCATTTGTGTTGTTTATGGTGCGGCTAATAAGAAAGGAATGGTTTTCAATCATTTGTGTTGTTTATGGTGCGGCTAATAAGAAAGGAATGGTTTTCAATCATTTGTGTTGTTTATGGTGCGGCTAATAAGAAAGGAATGGTTTTCAATCATTTCTGTTGTTTATGGTGCGGCTAATAAGAAAGGAATGGTTTTCAATCATTTGTGTTGTTTATGGTGCGGCTAATAAGAAAGGAATGGTTTTCAATCATTTGTGTTGTTTATGGTGCGGCTAATAAGAAAGGAATGGTTTTCAATCATTTGTGTTGTTTATGGTGCGGCTAATAAGAAAGGAATGGTTTTCAATCATTTGTGTGTTTATGGTGCGGCTAATAAGAAAGGAATGGTTTTCAATCATTTGTGTTGTTTATGGTGCGGCTAATAAGAAAGGAATGGTTTTCAATCATTTGTGTTGTTTATGGTGCGGCTAATAAGAAAGGAATGGTTTTCAATCATTTGTGTTGTTTATGGTGCGGCTAATAAGAAAGGAATGGTTTTCAATCATTTCTGTTGTTTATGGTGCGGCTAATAACGAAGACTGTGAATGGGCTAAAAATAGGTGATGCTAAACCACACAAACCTTGCACAATGTGACACGTGGGTTAAAGAAACAAACACCTAACCACACAAACCTTGCACAATGTGACACGTGGGTTAAAGAAACAAACACCTAACCACACAAACCTTGCACAATGTGACACGTGGGTTAAAGAAAACAATGTGACACGTGGGTTAAAGAAAACAATGTGACACGTGGGTTAAAGAAACAAACACCTAACCACACCAACCTTGCACAATGTGACACGTGGGTTAAAGAAAACAATGTGACACGTGGGTTAAAGAAAACAATGTGACACGTGGGTTAAAGAAACAATGTGACACGTGGGTTAAAGAAACAAACACCTAACCACACCAACCTTGCACAATGTGACACGTGGGTTAAAGAAAACAATGTGACACGTGGGTTAAAGAAACAATGTGACACGTGGGTTAAAGAAACAATGTGACACGTGGGTTAAAGAAACAATGTGACACGTGGGTTAAAGAAACAATGTGACACGTGGGTTAAAGAAACAATGTGACACGTGGGTTAAAGAAACAATGTGACACGTGGGTTAAAGAAACAAACACCTAACCACACAAACCTTGCACAATGTGACACGTGGGTTAAAGAAAACAATGTGACACGTGGGTTAAAGAAACAAACACCTATCTGCTCCTTCCCTCTCCTTTTCTGTCCTTTCCGCGACTTTCTCACTGTGCAGCTCCTTTCGCTTTCCATGCACAGCCACATCGAGTTTCGTCCCTTTTCACCTCCAGCGCCAGCAGTCCCCAAGGAGCTATCAATATCCCGTCCACAAAGCGTTTTGAAAACTAAACTAACCGCCTAAAGGTTTACAGTTTCCTAGGTATACTTATACTTCACCTCTTCAATTAACGATGCTTTTATCTATATCAACCTAGTTAAGGATGTCAGAGGGGCTGCAGTGCTTACATCAATGTCCTGATTATGTCTTGATCCATGTACAGGAATATGACATTTAGTTTGATCACTGTACACTGCAGACGGCCAGTGTTGCACACATTCTATCATGTGCCAGACTGCCTTAGGCAGCCACACCAAAACGGGCAATACCCTGTCACCATTTTCTCTTATTTCTTAATTTTCCATACTTTCATTTTAAATTTTAAATGCCAATTCTAAATGTTGGCTCTTCTTTTTTTGTTGTTGTTGATAAGTATAACACTATACTATACTGTTATTGTTACCTCTTTTGTCATGTTTAAATTTGTCTGTTATGGTAATATGTTGTACATTTTAGCGAGGCTGCCATCAGTCACATGTATATTCTGCAAGTCTCACTGCCAGGGCTGTATATCAGAATCCTCTTGTTGTCCTGGCAAATGTGCTTTGTGTTCATGTTTTATGTTATGTTCATGGAAATAAAACTGTTTAAACTAATATCCCGTCGCCACCAGGCAACCCAGCGGAGGGGTGCTGCACTGCCACGAACTCAGAACCGTGGTGTTCAGTCAGTGCCCGTTCTCATGTACGAAGTCAGAACCGTGGTGTTCAGTCAGTGCCCGTTCTCATGTACGAAGTCAGAACCGTGGTGTTCAGTCAGTGCCCGTTCTCATGTACGAAGTCAGAACCGTGGTGTTCAGTCAGTGCCCGTTCTCATGTACGAAGTCAGAACCGTGGTGTTCAGTCAGTGCCCGTTCTCATGTACGAAGTCAGAACCGTGGTGTTCAGTCAGTGCCCGTTCTCATGTACGAAGTCAGAACCGTGGTGTTCAGTCAGTGCCCGTTCTCATGTACGAAGTCAGAACCGTGGTGTTCAGTCAGTGCCCGTTCTCATGTACGTAGTATATGCAGAGAACGTACCACCTCATTTTTCGTTTCTATTTTCTAACGATAAAAAGGACGAGGGCGATGGCATGATAAGTTCCATCTTTTTGTCTAGGACTTGCATGATTACACATCGCGGAGTCAACCAGACCCGAGAGTTGTGGTCGCTTGCGGTGTTTGTTGGTCGGAAATAATTGAACGGTACCCCAGACGAATCTCTAGAAGAATCCATGAGAAGATGAAACTGGACTGGATAGTTCCAGTCTTTCCAGCAGAGCCTGGGGCATTCTCATCAAGTCTGGAAGGAGGCAGTCAGCACCGACACCCCCTCCCCTTCCCCTCCTTCCCCTCACCATTTCCATCGCTCCCTCCAATGACATATTGCCCCCGACACGGCTGAAACTTCTGCCTTGACAGCAGACAAGCACAGGTGACTCCTGAGAAACAACAGACCAACATAACCGATAGAGTCCATCCATGGTATACAGTACCTCACAGACCATTCTAACCTAATAGACCGACATATCCGATAGAGTCCATCCATGGTATACAGTACCTCACAGAACATTCTAACCTAACAGACCGACATATCCGATAGAGTCCATCCATGGTATACAGTACCTCACAGACCATTCTAACCTAATAGACCGACATATCCGATAGAGTCCATCCATGGTATACAGTACCTCACAGAACATTCTAACCTAATAGACCGACATATCCGATAGAGTCCATCCATGGTATACAGTACCTCACAGACCATTCTAACCTAATAGACCGACATATCCGATAGAGTCCATCCATGGTATACAGTACCTCACAGACCATTCTAACCTAATAGACCGACATATCCGATAGAGTCCATCCATGGTATACAGTACCTCACAGAACATTCTAACCTAACAGACCGACATATCCGATAGAGTCCATCCATGGTATACAGTACCTCACAGACCATTCTAACCTAATAGACCGACATATCCGATAGAGTCCATCCATGGTATACAGTACCTCACAGACCATTCTAACCTAATAGACTGACATAT
Organism: Conus canariensis; assembly: GCA_033310375.1. NCBI lineage: Eukaryota > Metazoa > Mollusca > Gastropoda > Neogastropoda > Conidae > Conus > Conus canariensis. Next base: position 2,206,824 of record CM065732.1, on the reverse strand, counting down.
CCGATAGAGTCCATCCATGGTATAATAGTATCTCACAGAAAGTTCTAACCGACTTTAACACCTGGAGAAAAAAAAATCACATCCGGTGGAATATTGTGAAAGATGTTACGGTTTTCCTTTAACCAGCGGTAAACTGTGCACGATGCCATTTAACATTATCGCGAAACAGTCTCCGCATTAACACAGTGAATTGTACATTAATGGTGTGGTCAAACAACCAGAAAACAGTCTCCGCATTAACACAGTGAATTGTACATTAATGGTGTGGTCAAACAACAAGAAAACAGTCTCCTCATTAACACAGTGAACTGTACATTAATGGTGTGGTCAAACAACCAGAAAACAGTCTCCTCATTAACACAGTGAATTGTACATTAATGGTGTGGTCAAACAACCAGAAAACAGTCTCCTCATTAACACAGTGAATTGTACATTAATGGTGTGGTCAAACAACAAGAAAAGTCTCCTCATTAACACAGTGAATTGTACATTAATGGTGTGGTCAAACAACCAGAAAACAGTCTCCTCATTAACACAGTGAATTGTACATTAATGGTGTGGTCAAACAACCAGAAAACAGTCTCCTCATTAACACAGTGAATTGTACATTAATGGTGTGGTCAAACAACCAGAAAACAGTCTCCTCATTAACACAGTGAATTGTACATTAATGGTGTGGTCAAACAACCAGAAAACAGTCTCCTCATTAACACAGTGAATTGTACATTAATGGTGTGGTTCAAACAACAGAAAACAGTCTCCTCATTAACACAGTGAATTGTACATTAATGGTGTGGTTAAACAACAAGAACCCCAGAAAACAGACGTCTCCTCATGACACAGTAAACTGTGAATGGTGTTGTCAAATAACCAGAAAACTGTCTCCTCACTGACACAGTAAACTGTGAATGGTGTTGTCAAATAACCAGAAAACTGTCTCCTCACTGACACAGTAAACTGTGAATGGTGTTGTCAAATAACCAGAAAACTGTCTCCTCACTGACACAGTAAACTGTGAATGGTGTTGTCAAATAACCAGAAAACGGTCTCCTCACTGACACAGTAAACTGTGAATGGTGTTGTCAAATAACCAGAAAACTGTCTCCTCACTGACACAGTAAACTGTGAATGGTGTTGTCAAATAACCAGAAAACTGTCTCCTCACTGACACAGTAAACTGTGAATGGTGTTGTCAAATAACAAGAAAACGGTCTCTTCATTAACACAGTAAACTGGCAACGGTGTCTCTCTGCCTGTTTGTCTCTTTCTATCTGTTTCTGTCTGTGTCTCTCTTGTCTCTGTCTGTCTGTCAGTCTGGATGTCTCTCTGTCTGTGTCTGTCTGTGTCTGTCTGTTTGTTTGTCTGTCTGTCTGCCTATCTCTCTCCCTCCCTCTCTGTGTGTATGTACGTCCGTGCGTGCGTGCGTGCGCGTGTTCTTTGTGTGTGTGTGTGTGTGTGTGTGTGTGTGTGTGTGTGTGTGTGTGTATATGTGAATTAATCAGAAGACACGTAATATCCTTCGTCCAAACCAATCATGGGGTTAGTTCAGTTCAAGTGGCGCCATCACTCATTGGCGGTTTAAATCATTTGATGTGTCTGCACTTGGACAGGTGTACAGTGAAGGTGGAAATACCTTGCAAGCATTTCTCTGCATGCTCAGTTTGAGAAAGCAACAAACTGAATTTAAAAGGTTTGATTTAAAACATGAATACACACACACACACACACACACACGCACAACCATACACACACACAACCCCATGCACACATATGTGTGTGTGTAGATATATATATATATCGTATGATGGTGCTGAAACATGTGAACTAGTCGGACTATTCATGCTATCCAACATCCAAAAACAACTTGGAAAACAGGTCGGTTTGTACAGAGATGACGGCCTCGCTGCATTAAACAATAATCCAAGAACTATTGAAAACAAGAAAAAAGAATTATGTAAAATTTTCAAAAACCACAATTTAAAAATCACAATAGAAGCAAATAAAAAAGTAGTGAACTACCTAGACATAACATTAGACCTCAATGACAATGTGTACAAACCATACAAAAAACCCAATGACATACCAATCTATGTAAACATCAAAAGCAACCATCCACCATCTATACTAAAAACAATACCCAATGGTATAAACAAGAGACTATCCAACCTATCATGCAATGAAAATGCATTCAATAATGCAGCAACAGAATACCAAGAAGCATTACAAAAAAGTGGTTACAATTACAAACTACAATATAGTCCAGACAATAACACGAACAGAAATAAGAAAAACAGAAAAAGGAAGATCATATGGTACAACCCACCATATGATGGACAAGTAAAAACAAATGTAGGAAAAGAATTCTTTAAAATCTTGGCAACATCATTTCCAAAAGAACACAAACTGTCCAAAATATTCAATAAAAACACCATTAAACTATCATACTCATGTATGCCCAACCTCAAAAACATAATTGACTCATCTAACAAAATGAAAAGCAACACAAAAGAGAAGGGTGCTGAAAGGACATCTTGCAACTGCACCAAAAAAGAACAGTGCCCCCTAAGCAACAAATGTCTTCACAGCAATATTGTATACCAAGCTACGGTAACATCAGAAAATGAAAAAGAAACATACATAGGAATTACTGAAAACACTTTTAAAACCAGATACGCAAACCATAAACAGTCATTCAAAAATGAAAAATACAAAAATCAAACAGAACTGAGTAAATACATTTGGAAACTCAAAGATAAAAAAAATAGACTACAGCATATCATGGAAAATCATAAAAAGAGCAACGCCATACAACAATATTTCAAAAAAATGCAATCTATGCTCCACAGAAAAATGGTTAATATTATGCAAACCATACTTAGCAACTCTGAACACAAAAGTAGAGATAGTGAATAATTGCAGGCACAAGTGGAAATCTTTGCTAGCACATTCCACCTGAACAGGCCCTAACAAAAATCACAGGCCTCACGTGCAGCAAATAAGATCGGCACGCACAAACAGAGATGAAATCAGGTCCCGCACGCCATAAAAGATCGTTGGCGTGCCACATTGAAGCCATCCTGAGGAGAGATATATACCGTGATATATCTCGAAACAAGCTTGTAGATATATTTTAGCACTTCATTTTAAAAATATCTTTAGCAAATGTTGCTCCCCAAGGGGTCGAGCTCTTTCAGATTTTTAAAGGACGTTTTAATACTGTTTATGATATATATATATATATATATATATATATATATATATATATGTGTGTGTGTGTGTGTGTGTGTGTGTGTGTGTGTGTGTGTGTGGTGTTTGCGTGCGCGCGTATGTTCGCGCGCGCGCGTGTACACACACACACACACACACACACACACACACACACACACACACACCCCACACACACAATATATATATATATATATATATATTCAGTTATAAACAAAGCTTGCTCTTATGTCTTACATTGAAGAAATAGGGGGAGATAAACATTCATATCTGCAGTGGTAGACAATTCTGCCTAACTAACAGTATGTGCTTGAGTGGGTGAATGGGGAAAAATAAAATAAATGCTTCTCAAAATGAGCCTTCAGCAAGCTTATAGTCTCCAAGGAGGAGACAATCTCCAATGGGGAGGAAACTCACTAACATATAACTCCTTGCTGAAGGCTCATTTTGAGAAGCAATTCAGTACAAGGATATGGTGACATTTTGGGGTTTGATTCTTACACCAAAATAACGTGAAAACGCTCATATCAACCACATTGTTACTAACATGAAAATGCTTAAATTTGTAAAAAAAAATTATAAGAAAACAATACTGGGGACAAGATAGCAAAATTTTGAAACATCTTAGCACGTCACTAATTCGATCAAAATTGTCTTATGATAAGGAATATTATTTATTGCTCCAAATTATTTACTTAAGAAACTTCAAAGTATCGGTGGATACAGGCTTGTTCTTGGTATACCTTTCATGCATGAACCCTCGGAACTTACACAGAAATGGGAGAACTGCCCCTGGATGAATATCGAAATTCTGCATGTGCAAACTACGTTCTGAGGACCACAACAACTGACAACTTTGTCTTGGCAGAAACAAATAAAATCAGAAATAAATTTTCCCAGACGGGCGAGACAGATATCATCATTAAAGCCGGTTGGTACACATATATCAGACTTATTTAAAGAGGCGGAAATAAATTCACATAATACTGATGCACAGCAAGCGGTTTCTCCTTACTTTACCTGGATGATGAATAAATCACATTTTGATACCGATTACACCGATGTGAAGAAGAATGAGAATCCAAATATCATGCAAAGCGAAGTCCGACTGCACCTAGAGAAGAAATACCCAAATCATTCCAAGGTATATACAGATGGCTCACTCTTAGATGATTATCGTTCTAATTCAGGTTTATAATACCAGCTTAAAGAAAAAGAAAGTACTCTGAAATTTTCCATAATTCCCATAACTATTTGTCCGTCTGTCTATGTATCTGTGTATCCTTGTGTCTATCTTTGTTTCTTTGCATGTAGGTGTGTATGAATCTGTCTGTCTGTCTGTCTGTCTATCTAACATTACACATATAAACACAGAGGCATGCGCATGAACGCAAACACATAGTCAAAATCGCACGCATAGGCTATACTAACACGCAGACGCACAGAGTATACACAGACACACGTCGACATAGACGCAGAAACAGACACACACACACACACAGACACAAAAACAGCAGAGAGACACACAAAACAAACTCAAACACACACACACACACATACACACACACACACACACCGCACACACACACACACACACACACACACACACACACACACACACACACGCGCGCGCACAGATTCTAGAGCCAGTAAGGAAGGGAAAACTTTTTTACTTCCCAGACAAGAAACCATTTTAGTTATGTCTGGAAGAGAGAGAGAGAAGAGAGAGAGAGAGAGAGAGAGAGAGAGAGGAGAGAGAGAGAGAGAGAGAGAGGCGCAAAAGCAGCGTGAAAAAAAAAGAAGAAGAAAAAGTAATACTTCAATTCGGTAGCCCGAAGGGTTGCACCTGTGGCATCATTTGTCATTGTGACAGTTGAGCGCCGCAACGGTGTCAGTGTTTTATTGCTCCCCCAGTCATAATGTGCGTCTGGCATTCAGAAATTTCTCTTGCTTACTGTTTGTGTTTGAAATACAAAGTATGATTTAAGATGAAAAGATTTCATTAACCGGTGATCCCATATCTTTTCTTTCTGTCTTTTTTTTCTTCTTCTTCTCAA
>CM065732.1:2184042-2194042 GCA_033310375.1 Conus canariensis | reverse complement strand
GTCTGTCTTCTCTGTCTGTATCTCTCTCTCTCTCTGTCTCTCTGTCTCTCTGTCTCTCTGTCTCTGTCTCTGTCTGTCTGTCTGTCTGTCTGTCTCTCTCTCTCTCTCTCTCTCTCTCTCTCTCTCTCTCCCGACACTCACGGTCTATCTCTCTGTCTCTCTCTTTTTCTGTTTCTGTCTCTGTTTGTCTCTATGTCTGTCTCTTTGTTTCTGTCTCTGTCACACCACACACACACACACACACACACACACACACACACACACACACACACACACACACACACACACACACACACACACAATCTCTCTGTCTCTCTCACTCGGTGTCTTTCTCTGTCTCCTTGACTCTCAGTCTCTGTCTCTTTATCTCTGCCTGTCTGTCGCTCTGTCTGTCTCTCTGTCTGTCTCTCTTTATACACGCCCACAGTCTCTCTCTCTCTCTCTCTCTCTCTCTCTCTCTCTCTCTCTCTCTGTAGCACACTCTCTTTGGAGTTGCAGCGTAGCAGAAATAATGCTCTATCCATGCCTTCGGGATCGTTTACACCCTCTATCCCCCCTCCCTCTCTGTCTGTCCGTCTGTCTCTCCCTCCCTCCCTCTCTGTCTGTCTGTCCGTCTGTCTCTCCCTCCCTCCCTCTCTGTCTGTCTGTCCGTCTGTCTGTTTCTTGGGCTTTGAAGAATTGATGTGTGTTCCTGAGTTCCAGTTTGCTACACCATTTTTGTTTCGATGCGGATCGTTTGCTTTCGTTTGTGTCGGTTTTTTGAGGAATTGTTTCCGAGACGAATGTTGTTGTCGTGCATCATCCCATGCCCTACCTATTTCAACGCCGAGGGAAAAAGGCCTAATCATTAAACCCTTGTCTCTGTCTGTCTGTCTGTCAGTCTGTCTAGTCTGTCTGTCTGGTCTGTCTGTCGGTCTGTCCATCTGTCTGTCTGTCTGTTTGTCTGTCAATCTCCCCCCTCCCTCTCTGGTATGGTCTAGCCCATTCTCTGTCTGTCTGTCTGGTCTATCTGTCTGTCTGGTCTGTCTGTCTGTCCATCTGTCTGTCTGTCTGTCTGTCCATCTGTCTGTCTGTCTGTCAATCACCCCCCTCTCTCTCTCTCGTATGGTCTAGCCCATTCTCTGTCTGTCTGTCTGTGTCTGTCTGTCTCTCTGCCAGAGGACTGTGCATGGAGGAAGGGTGTCAGTTGGAACAGGACATCTTTCACTAACAAACCATCCTACAAGAGGAGTCACAATGTATCTCTCCATTCCTTAGTGACCGGGACAAGAGTTTACGTTTGGAATGGCTATTCCAGACAATTCCCCCCCCCCCCCCTTATATTCCATGTGGGCGGGGGGTGGGGAGGGGGGGTATAAAGAAATAATAATGCCAGTGGATGATTATGACAGGGCTTTGGAGCACAAGAGGTTTCTTGACAGATGCATTGCTTTGGGAGGGGGTATAAAGAAATAGTAATGCCAGTGGATGATTATGACAGGGCTTTGGAGCACAAGAGGTTTCTTGACAGATGCATTGCTTTGGGTGGAAGGGAGGGGGGGGGGGGAGAAATAGTAATGCCAGTGGATGATTATGACAGGGCTTTGGAGCACAAGAGGTTTCTTGACAGATGCATTGCTTTGGGTGGAAGGGGGGGGGGGGGAGAAATAGTAATGCCAGTTGGATGTTTATGACAGGGCTTTGGAGCACAAGAGTTTTTGACAGATGCATTGCTTTGTGGTGGTATGAGAAGGAGAATAGTAATGCCAGTGCATGATTATGACAGGCTTTGGAGCAAAGAGGTTTTTTGACAGATGCATTGCTTTGGGTTGAGGGGTAGAAATAGTATGCCAGTGATGATTATGACAGGGCTTTGGCACAAGAGGTTTCTTGACAGATCATTGCTTTGGGTTAGATTCCGTGCTGTTGCGGCTTGGAGCGGTTTTGCGTGCATTGCTTTGGTGATGGGTGGTGAAAATTTTCCGTGATGTTAGACAGGGTTTGGAGCCAGGGTTTCTTTGAAGATGCATGCTGGGTGGAGGAGGTTAAAATAAATCCAGGGCATGATTATACCTTTGGACACAAGAGTTTCTTGACAGATCATTCTTGGGTGGGGGGGGGGGGGGGAAAGAAATATTAATGCCAGTGGATGATTATGACAGGGCTTTGGAGCACAAGAGGTTTCTTGACAGATGCATTGCTTTGGTGGAAGGGGGAGGAGAATAGTAATGCCAGTGGATGATTATGACAGGGCTTTGGAGCACAAGAGGTTTCTTGACAGATGCATTGCTTTGGGTAGGGGGTAGGGAGAATAGTAATGCAGTGGATGATTATGACAGGGCTTTGGAGCACAAGAGGTTTCTTGACAGATGCATTGCTTTGGGTGGAAGGGGGGGGGGGGGAGAAATAGTAATGCCAGTGGATGATTATGACAGGGCTTTGGAGCACAAGAGGTTTCTTGACAGATGCATTGCTTTGGGTGGGGGTATAAAGAAATAGTAATGCCAGTGCATGATTATGACAGGGCTTTGGAGCACAAGAGGTTTCTTGACAGATGCATTGCTTTGGGTGGAAGGGAGGGGGGGGGGGAGAAATAGTAATGCCAGTGCATGATTATGACAGGGCTTTGGAGCACAAGAGGTTTCTTGACAGATGCATTGCTTTGGTGGGGGTGGGGGTGGGGGTATAAAGAATAGTAATGCCAGTGGATGATTATGACAGGGCTTTGGAGCACAAGAGGTTTCTTGACAGATGCATTGCTTTGGCTATGGAATGCGTTGAAAGGAAGAATAGTAAAGCAGTGGAAGATTATGAAAGGGACCGTTTGGGTCAAGGAGGTGTTGGGTGGAAGAATGCTTGTTTGGTGAATGGTAAGGGAGCGGGTGGGGGGGAAGAAGTGAAAGGAGGGCGGAGCGAGGGGGGGGGAGAATGTTGCAAGTGGCATGATTTTGGTCAGGGGCGATGTGGGTGGAGAAGAGTGTTGAAAGCTGCCATTGTTTGGTAGGGAGGATGGTGGGGGGGAAGAATGTTGAAGCGTGCATGATTTGGCAGGGCGTGTGGGTGGAGAAAAGATTTTTGAAGCATGGCATGATTTGGTCAGGAAGAATGTTGGAAAGTGGACCATGATTTGGTCAAGGGGCGATGGTGGGGTAAAGAAATAGTTAACAGTGGACATGATATTGGTCAGGGCATTGTGGAGCAAGAAGTTTGTTTGGACCACGATATTGGCTCATGGGGGGCGATGGTGGTGGAAGAAATGTGAAAGCTGACATATTGTCAAGCTGGGTGAATATGGACAAGTGGCATTTGGTAAGACAAGAGGTGGATTTACTGGCCCAGATATTGGTTTGGGGGGTGGTGGTGAAAAAAATGTTGAAGTGGACATGATTATGGACAGGGGCTGTGGGTGAAGATTTTTGACAGCATGCATTGCTTTGGTGAATGGGACATGTGGGCGTGAAGAATGTGAAGCTGGACCATGATATTGGTCAAGGGAGCGATGGTGGGGGTGGAAGAATGTTGAAAGCTGGACCATGATATTGGTCAAGGGAGCGATGGTGGGGGTGGAAGAATGTTGAAAGCTGGACCATGATATTGGTCAAGGGAGCGATGGTGGGGGTGGAAGAATGTTGAAAGCTGGACCATGATATTGGTCAAGGGAGCGATGGTGGGGGTGGAAATGTTGAAAGTGACATGTATTGGTAAGGGAGATGGTGGGTGGAAAATGTGAAAGCTGGACCATGATATTGGTCAAGGGAGCGATGGTGGGGGTGGAAGAATGTTGAAAGCTGGACCATGATATTGGTCAAGGGAGCGATGGTGGGGGTGGAAGAATGTTGAAAGCTGGACCATGATATTGGTCAAGGGAGCGATGGTGGGGGTGGAAGAATGTTGAAAGCTGGACCATGATATTGGTCAAGGGAAGCGATGGTGGGGGTGGAAGAATGTTGAAAGCTGGACCACGATATTGGTCAAGGGAGCGATGGTGGGGGTGGAAGAATGTTGAAAGCTGGACCACGATATTGGTCAAGGGAGCGATGGTGGGGGTGGAAGAATGTTGAAAGCTGGACCATCGATATTGGTCAAGGGAGCGATGGTGGGGGTGGAAGAATGTTGAAAGCTGGACCACGATATTGGTCAAGGGAGCGATGGTGGGGGTGGAAGAATGTTGAAAGCTGGACCACGATATTGGTCAAGGGAGCGATGGTGGGGGTGGAAGAATGTTGAAAGCTGGACCACGATATTGGTCAAGGGAGCGATGGTGGGGGTGGAAGAATGTTGAAAGCTGGACCATGATATTGGTCAAGGGAGCGATGGTGGGGGTGGAAGAATGTTGAAAGCTGGACCATGATATTGGTCAAGGGAGCGATGGTGGGGGTGGAAGAATGTTGAAAGCTGGACCACGATATTGGTCAAGGGAGCGATGGTGGGGGTGGAAGAATGTTGAAAGCTGGACCACGATATTGGTCAAGGGAGCGATGGTGGGGGTGGAAGAATGTTGAAAGCTGGACCACGATATTGGTCAAGGGAGCGATGGTGGGGGTGGAAGAATGTTGAAAGCTGGACCACGACATTGGTCAAGGGAGCGATGGTGGGGGTGGAAGAATGTTGAAACTACAGAAGGATATATTGAGAGGGAGAGGGAGGATGAGCTAGAGCGTGTGCAAGTACAAGAGAGAGAGAGAGAGAGAGAAGAGAGAGAGAGAGAGAGAGAGAGAGAGATAGAGAGAGAGAGAGAGAGAGTGTATGTTTGCTGAGATTTAGGTCCACAGCCCCATCCTGTAAGGGTGTACATGTACACAAAACTCAATACATTTAGGCACACTTTCGAAGAAAAAATCAACCACTTAGCAACAAAAATAATAAAAATATCGCAAAGAGAGAGAGAGAGAGAGAGAGAGAGAGAGAGAGAGAGAGAGAGAGAGGAGAGAGAATAAAACTGACACGTTTCCAATCTAGACAGTCATCCAAAGACAGAGGGAAATAGAAAGAAACAGAGGGCTAATCAAAGAGATGGCAACGTAAGCCTCATTGACATCAGAAGACAAATCTACCCTCCTCCCCCCTAGCCATTCAACCCCCTCCCCCCTGGCCCCCTGCTCTCCAAAAAGGAAAGAGAAGCAAGCAATGCCAGCGCCTCAAAGACAAGAGACAAACAGCATCAAAGCAAGGTCACAAACGAATGACCTCCGACCGGTCATTCAGGCATGCCGGACACACACACGTGCTACTTCACGCTTGCTCACATCCAGTTCCAGTCAGGCATGCGCACAAAGGCTCCTCTAGGGGAATTGGCGCGCGCTTCGCACGTGCCTATCTGACCCCCTGCCTTCCCCTCTGATCTAACTTTTTGTCTTTCTTGTTGACGTCCCTGCTGACACGTACCACATGAACTATGAACCACGGTGTTGAGAGGGAAAGGGGGAGGAGGAGAGGGGAGGGAGGGGGGAAGGGGAGGGAGAGGGGGATGCAGATGTGGCCACGCCACAAATGAGGATTTTTGCACTAGTACACGATTTTATTTCTTGTAAGCGTTTTGAGGCCTACCGTGAATTTGAGCCTGCATTTAATGTTAAACTGATAATTGATCAAAACAACACCCCCCCACCAATTATTTCCTTTTTTGGGGGTGGTGGTTGGAGGGTAGGGGGTGGGGGTGGGGGGTGGGGGGTGGGGGACATTTTCATCGATGGAATCGCAATCTTCAAAATACATGACCCTCCCCTTCGCTGAGACACATGTCAAGCCTTCGCACTCACTCGTGACCCTGTCTTTGCGCCAGCCTCAAGCGTCCAGTATAATCCCATTCCCTTGATTGTGATCTGTCTGCTTGAGACCACCTGGCTTGTACACTGATGGGCAGATGAAAGAAAATGAGGAGAATCAACTTTCAGACACAACAATTTTCAAAACAATCTCATTGCGTGTCTGTGAATACTCGACTCCTTAAGCAAGGCCTTGGCGCAGTAATTTGTGGTGTGCTGCCTGTGACCATTGAGCAGCGTTTACACACAGAGGGCCGTCAGGGACAGGGGGAAAGGCCTTTCCACTTTCTGTATGGGGTCACCCCGCGTACAGCGTGCAGTCGGCTTACGTCAAAGAACTCCGACCTGAGTGGGGGTGCCTGCATGGCTCAGTGGGTCAGAGCCAAGATGTAGAGGCCACAGGATCAGTGTCTCCGCCGTTGGCCACGTGGAGTTCCACTGCCGCACATTGAAGGCATTTGCTCCTTCCTGTTCAGTGTCCAATTCCTGTTCATAAATTGGTTGGTTGTTTACCAAGCTTCACAATTGAGTGTGTCAAATTGTCGAGCCTGAAGCACAAGATTTAAAACGTTTCATTCTTTTGCGCCACCCCCCCCCCCCACCCCTTGGGGATGCAGAGGATGCAATGGAAAGAACACAGTGGTTCTGAGCAGGCGCGGGTCACTCACAAGCAGGAGGCCGATCTCGCTGATCAGCCAAAAGAAGAAGCTGGCTTCCATGGGCACCTCAGAGGCTGGGGACATCAGTCAGCTGGGCAGTTCTCTGGCTAGGAAGTGGGTTGTGACCTGTTACCTCAGAGGCTGGGTACATCAGTCAGCTGGGCAGTTCTCTGGCTAGGAAGTGAGTTGTGACCTGTTAACTCAGAGGCTGGGTACATCAGTCAGCTGGGCAGTTCTCTGGCCAGGAAGTGGGTTGTGATCTGTTACCTTAGAGGCGGGGGACATCAGTCAGCTGGACAGTTCTCTGGCCAGGAAGTGGGTTGTGATCTGTTACCTTAGAGGCGGGGGACATCAGTCAGTTGGACAGTTCTCTGGCCAGGAAGTGAGTTGTGACCTGTGCGAATGAAAGGGGCACTCCGACAAAGGTGAAGAGAGGGACAGCGAGGCAGTATAAGGATCCTTCCCCAACATCTTTGGATACAGTGCCGTGCTGACGTCAGTTTAGTTTCCGTTCCATCAAGGAGGTGTCACTGCGTGCCAGCTAGCCCATATACTCTACACCACCTCTGCTAGGTTTGGAGACCACACTGCGCACGATTTAAAGCTGACAGATAAATGAAATTATGACTAAGATCAATGAATTTAAGACATCAATTGTGCTGCATAGGAATCACCCTGAACGTTGGTCTCATGGCGGCCAGTTTCACTGTCTTGTCATCTTGGTGTCCAGTAGTGTCAGCCAGGTTTCATTGCTTTCCACCCACCTAGTGTGGGAGTAGGAATAACTGTCACTTTGTGCACCAATCAGGCAGCCAGTTTCACTGTCTTGTCATCTTGGTGTCCAGTTGTGTCAGCCAGGCCTCATTTCTTTCCACCCACCTAGTGTGGGAGTAGGAACAACTGCCATTTCGTGCACCAATCAGGATACGATACTATTTATGGATAAATACTGTCAGTACAGGGGGCCGGAATAGCTCAGTGGTAGAGCGCCGGACTCGTAATCTTGGTGATCCTGGGGTTGCTGGTTCGAATCTCTGCTGGGCCGTTTCGGTACGGGGGGAGGGGGGGGGGGGGGTCCCTCGGAGTTTACCCCCCCCCTCGGAGTTTACCCCCCCCTCGGAGTTAACATTGGTTCTGACTCCATTTCCCATACAATCCTTCGGATGGGACTGTAAACCGAGGTTCCGTGTGTGAACGCACGCATAACATCTTGCACACACGTAAAATCCTATCACCAGTTTATGGAAGAGATGGCCAGTTTGGCCGTTGGTATGGATGATGACATAGCATGCACCTTCCCAGAAGTTGGAGTATGGCTGCCTTAATGGCGGGATGAAAAACGGTCATACACACAAAACTCCACTCCTTTTTTGGATAGATGGAATTAATCCTTGCCTATCTATACAGGGAGTGTCCGCAGGAATATCAGCCTGCGTACGCAGAAAAGAAAACCAAACCTGCCAGTACAGAGTCTGAAAACATTTTTAACCCTAGCTCTTACAGACAACTCACATCTTGCTTGTATTCAAGACAAAGTGGATTCAAACGGACAGAATCAGAAACTAGACTGTTTAAACTTCATCTGTGTGTTAATCTCCGTCACGTTTTCTTTGTATAAACTGATGTATGAACGGTTAGTTTTAACGTGACGTGCATGAAGGCAGAAATTGAAACAAACTAAACAGAAAATTTATTGTGTTATTCAGCTGGACAACAGGAACAAATAAATCACAAGACAAAACAAGACGCCTTTCGACCTCATTGGTCCTCTTCAGACAAAATGAACAACATTGAACACATCAAGACAATGAACACGAGGAACGAACGATCACTTATCAAAATAAACAACAATGAACAACATCAAGACAATGAACACTAGGAACGAACGATCACTTATCAAAATAACATTGAACAACATCAAGACAATAGAACGAAAGATCGCTTATCAAAATAACATTGAACAACATCAAGACAATGAACACTAGGAACGAACGATCACTTATCAAAATAGCATTGAACAACATCAAGACAATGAACACTAGGAACGAACGATCACTTATCAAAATAACATTGAACAACATCAAGACAATAGAACGAACGATCGCTTATCAAAATAACATTGAACAACATCAAGACAATGAACACAAGGAACGAACGATCACTTTTCTTCTCAAATTGGGCGCAAAATGGACGTTGAATGAAAACGAGGCTGCTGGGAAGGAGACAAAGGTGTTGAAATAATAATGATGATAATGATTGTAATAATGATAGTGATACTTATAAAGATAGTGATAATAATAATAACAACAAAGATGACGATGAAAATATTAGAAAAAAATGATAAGAAGAAAGAGAGAATTACTGCCACTTTTAGCAACAATATGATGATAGTAGTTGTAGTATTAATAGTGGCTGAATCGCCCGTTGTAGTATTATCCAGTCTGTCTTACCAGTGTAAAAGTGGACGTTAGCCTGACCCTAAATGTAAGCAACTGAGTGAGGTGCCCCTGGCACCACTAAAAAATGACACTAACATCCACTTCGATAGGAAAAGACAAACCAAGTCATGCCAGAACATTGGTGGCTCTGTACTATGGCGACGAGCTGTCCTCGGGACAGCCAATCGAATTTCACGTTGAAATCGGTTTGTGGCGATGACATTAATTATTGGCCTTCAGCTGCAATACATCTCTTGCATGTATGTGGGATAGATAGCCGCACTGTTCACGCTGCCAAAACCATGCAGCAGAGAGATAGCCACACTGTTCATGCTGCCAAAACCATGCAGTAGTGAGATAGCCGTATTGTTCACGCTGCCAAAACCATGCAGCAGAGAGATAGCCGTATCGTTCACGCTGCCAAAACCATGCAGCAGAGAGATAGCCGTATCGTTCACACTGCCAAAACCATGCAGCAGAGAGATAGCCGTATCGTTCACGCTGCCAAAACCATGCAGCAGAGAGATAGCCGTATCGTTCACACTGCCAAAACCATGCAGCAGAGAGATAGCCGTATTGTTCACACTGCCAAAACCATGCAGCAGACAGATAGCCGTATTGTTCACGCTGCCAAAACCATGCAGCAGAGAGATAGCCGTGCTGTTCACACTGCCAAAACCATGCAGCAGAGAGATAGGGGTACTGTTCACGCTGCCAAAACCATGCAGCAGACAGATAGCCGTATTGTTCACGCTGCCAAAACCATGCAGCAGAGAGATAGCCGTATTGTTCACACTGCCAAAACCATGCAGCAGAGAGATAGCCGTGCTATTCACACTGCCAAAACCATGCAGCAGACAGATAGCCGTATTGTTCACGCTGCCAAAACCATGCAGCAAAGAGATAGCCGTACTGTTCACGCTGTCAAAACCATGCAGCAATTAGAGAGATATCGAAGATGTGGAACGGGCAGAATAAATGTCCTCGCCTTTTATGATAGTTGAACCTCCATCGCGTAAATTGAGGGCATTCACCACTTCCTGTTGGCTGACTGGCTCCATATTTCCCTGTTGTCCATGAAGAACGAGCAATCACTTACCTCGTCTAATTCGGCGCAAAAAGAGCGTTTCTGGCAAGATAAGTGATTGCTCGTTCTTTA
>CM065732.1:2149042-2159042 GCA_033310375.1 Conus canariensis | reverse complement strand
AGTGGTTGGGAGCTATGGTGTGAAAAACTCGTGTTCTGTCTTCTGGTTTATTTGTCCCTGTTGACCGGTGGATTTACTTTAAATTTCTTATTAAAATTGACCGTTACAACTCCAGCCATGGTCGGTGGTTGGAAATGGGAGGGTTCGGAGGGAGAGGGTGGTGGAGGGAGGAAGGAAGTGGGTGGTGGGGGGGGAGGGGAGGGAGTGGCGGGTGGGGGGGGGGAGAGGGGAGGAGGGGAGGGGGAGGGATTCTCTATTTTCGTCCTGCTTCTAACGGCACAACTCTAAGACAGACAAGTGTGGCGAGAGGGTGTGCTGGAATCTCTTTTCCTTCTTCCAGATGTAGACTTTCAGTTCCAGAACATCAGTCTGGGGAGGGTATCTCTCAGGTTATTTTGCGGCACGCAGTGGTCCCCAGAGGACCTACATTTCAGGCTGCTTGAAATAGAGGGACACAGGAACCATTGTATGAATCCTGTGGTCCCCAGAGGACCTACATTTCAGGCTGCTTGAAATAGAGGGACACAGGAACCATTGTATGAATCCTGTGGTCCCCAGAGGACTACATTTCAGGCGCTTGAAATAGAGGGACACAGGAACCATCGTATGACTCCTGTAGTCCCAGAGGATCTACATTTCAGGCTGCTTGAAATAGAGGGACACAGGAACCATCGTATGAATCCTGTGGTCCCCAGAGGTCTTACATTTCAGGCTGCTTGAAATAGAGGGACACGCAATGCACCAGGAACCATCGTATGAATCCTGTGGTCCCCAGAGGACCTACATTTCAGGCTGCTTGAAATAGAGGGACACAGGAACCATCGTATGAATCCTGTGGTCCCCAGAGGGACCTACATTTCAGGCTGCTTGAAATAGAGGGACACAGGAACCATCGTATGAATCCTGTAGTCCCCAGATGTCCTGACATTTCAGGCTGCTTGAAACAGAGGGACACATAAACCATCGCATGAATCCTGTGGTCCCCAGAGGACCTACATTTCAGGCTGCTTGAAATAGAGGGACACAGGAACTATCGTATGAATCCTGTGGTCCCCAGAGGGACCTACATTTCAGGCTGCTTGAAATAGAGGGACACATGAACCATCGTATGAATCCTGTGGTCCCCAGAGGTCCTATATTTCAGGCTGCTTGAAATAGACGGACACGCAATGCACCAGGAACCATCGTATGAATCCTGTAGTCCCCAGAGGACCTACATTTCAGGCTGCTTGAAATAGAGGGACACAGGAACCATCGTATGACTCCTGTGGTCCCCAGAGGACCTACATGTCAGGCTGCTTGAAATAGAGGGACACGGGAACCATCGTATTAATCCTGTGGTCCCCAGAGGTCCTACATTTCAGGCTGCTTGAAATAGAGGGACACATGAACCATCGTATGAATCCTGTAGTCCCAGAGGATCTACATTTCAGGCTGCTTGAAATAGAGGAACACAGGAACCATCGTATGAATCCTGTGGTCCCCAGAGGATCTACATTTCAGGCTGCTTGAAATAGAGGGACACAGGAACCATCGTATGAATCCTGTAGTCCCCAGCGGATCTACATTTCAGGCTGCTTGAAATAGAGGGACACAGGAACCATAGTATGAATTTTGCTTTTTTTAATCAGGAAAAAAGCGACACGAGCTCAATTTTCTAAAAGTTTTCTCCTTACATCTGCCTGTCTATGAAGAAAACATAAAGGACTAGACAACAACAACAACAACAACAACAACGACAACAACAACGATGATGATACTAACGAAAACCAAAGCAGTTTTACGCTTGCCGTAAGAAATCTTTAGATAAAAACGTACATCAAGTAAACGATTAGTACCAGAAAACAATTACTTACAAAAAATAGTTTAGAGATAAATATGATGAGCGCAAGTGTGCATATGTGTCACTCACACACACACACACACACACACACACACACACACACACACACACACACACACACACACACACACACACACACACACACACACTCACATACACGCACACACACATTCGCACGCACGCACACACACACATTCGCACGCACGCACACATTCTCTCTGTCTCTGTCTCTCTGTCTCTGTCTCTCTCTCAGACACACACACATACACACACACACACAACACACACACCACACATACACACACACACACACACACACACACACACACACACACACACACACACACACACCACACACACACACACACACAGAATGACTCTGACGAACTCTTCCTAAAGCACCCATGTTACTAACCAGCATACCGAGGGCTCATTTAGGTCCAGGTCTCCTTAATCTTTATGACTAATCTTCCGATCCACTGTAAATAAACGCTTCCTTGCAGAGCAGTAAGCTTGATAACATTCAGCCCTCGTCAGCCTTCATAATGCTCTTTCACTCTGCTTAAATTCTCTCCAGTTTGATGTCTTTCTCTGCCATGTAAGTTCTCATCTTAGTCAGAATTCGCTTCGGCAGATCGTTAGACTGCATGACCCCACACATGAATGTCCTGACCTGCATGTTTTTGACCTGTTCCAGGTAGTTAGAGAGTCCGGTTCCTTAGGTGGACAATGGATGACCTGGGCTCCAGCCTTGACCAGAACAAGTGGCAGAAACTGGACGTGTCACAGAAGAAAGGTCAGGAAGCTTTTTTGTGGTGGTGGTGAAGGTCTTTGACCTCCTGGTGTCACGTGCAGTAATGACCCCCTCCCCCCCTAAGCACCCCCGGCGGCTGTGAAAAGGACAAGAGCCCAAATTCACCCACTCCAGGAGGAGAAGGGAAGGGTGGGGGAGGGGGAGGAGGGCAGATTCAGACCAACCCCACCCCCCACCTCTTCCTTCGTTTCAAAATTACCCCCTTCCTCCAAAATTATAAAAAAAAAATGTTTCAAATGACCAAACGTATTAATCGAAGCACATTGCACCGTGAGTTTGAAAGGGGAGGAGGAATGGGTAGGTGGTGGGTGGTGGGTGGGGTGGGTGGGTGATTCTGGATATGTGTTAGAATCATTCCCTGGTGTGTTCCAAAATGACTTCCAGGTGAGTGATGTGGGACCCACAAACACCTCATGGGCTGTAACACAGGCCAGTTCCCCCAACACTAAGTGACAGGGAGGAGGAAATTGGGTCACAAACACCCCATGGGTGTAGTACAGGGCGGTTCCCCATCCCTAAGTGACAGGGAGTAGGAAATGGGTGCCTGCTTGTTTTCTCTCCATGACATGTGTTATGACCAGACCCCAAATTACTCATCGGAAGGGGTTTAGAAAGTCATCGTCGTCGTCATTATCATCATCATCATCATCGATGTCATGGTTGTGGCAGTGGTGGTTATGGTGGTCGTCGTGTCATCATGATGACGATCATCATCATCATCATTATTGGTGGTGGTGGGGGGGGGGGGGGTCGTCGTCTTCGTCGTTGTCATCCTCCTCCTCCTCCTCGTCGTCGTCGTCGTGGTCATCATCATCATCATCATCATCATCATCATCATCATACATCATCATCATCATCATCATCACCATCACCATCATCATCACCATCATCACCATCATCATCATCACCATCATCATCATCACCATCATCACCATCATCATCATCATCATCTTCATCATCATCATCATCATCATCATCAGGTGTATCTCTTTCTTCTCTTCTTGTTTGATCTATTTTCGTCCTAATTGTCATCGTCATCATCATTATCATCGTCATCCTCCTCCTCATTATGGCCCTGGTCGTGGTGATGATGCTGGTGGTCTCTATGTGCTGACAGACTTCAAGGAGTACCAGGTGATGAGGCAGCACAAGAAGCTGGACGAGACGTCCTTCAGGTACCTGATACAGCCCGATGGCGAGGACCCCAAGGGCGTGGTGGTCCAGTTCACCATCAAGGACAAGGACCCCCTGAAGGACATCGGCACGGTGGAGCTCCGCCTCAAGGACGACAAGGTCACCGGGATCGATGTGGATGGGGATTGCTTTGAGCTGACCGGCAACTGAACGACCTCCATGCCACCTAGTCTGGGGGAGGGGCGGCAGCGGTCTCTTCTTGTTGAGTCGCTGTTTTGGAAAACAATGGACAATTGATGGATTGGTTGATTCATCACTGCGTGATATGATTGGTAACCGTTCCATGCAGCCCCTCCCCCCCCCCCGCCTCCAGCCCCCCCCTCAGTTCCCCCCCCCCCATCCATCAGCCCCCTCCCCAACTGCCCATGGAACAACAAACCCTCCATCTTCATTTCTCCCCTCTTGCTCCCCATCCAGTAGATCAGGTTGGATAGGTAGATCAGGATGGATGGGTAGATCAGGTTGGATGGGTAGATCAGGTTGGATGATCAGGTTGGATGGGTAGATCAGGTTGGATGGGTAGATCAGGTTGGATGGGTATTGTGTGGGAGCTGATGGATTGACTGACTGTAACATGGAGTAGCATTGACTGACTGTAACATGGAGTAACATTGACTGACTGCAACATGGAGTATCTCCCACTCCTACTTTTTCATCTATCATTCATTCCCTCGCCCCCCCCCCCCATCCATCCACCCCTTTTCCAAAAAATTCAAGTGTCATTTCTTTGTAGTCTCCACAGACTTGTCTTGTGAAAGTTCTGGACTTTTCTTTTCCCTTTCTGTTTGTGTACTCTCTCTCTCACTCTCCCTTCCCCCTTCCTCCCTCTCTCTCTCTCCCTTCCCCCTTCCTCTCTCTCTGTTCCCCCCCTCTCTCTCTCTCTCTCTCTCAAACACTTAATCCAAAAACGTTTTTTCCACAAAGAAAAAAAAGGAAATCTTCTGAAGAATTACTAAAATTTGCAACTCAAATGTGTTTTTTCTGTTTTTTTTTTTTTGAAGGATCGACCATTTAAATTTGCCCAATAACGCTGTCACTTACATGAAGGGTCGACCATGTAAATTTGCCCAATAACGCTGTCACTTACATGAAGGATCGACCATTTAAATTTGCCCAATAACGCTGTCACTTACATGAAGGGTCGACCATGTAAATTTGCCCAATAACACTGTCACTTACATGAAGGATCGACCATGCAAATTTGCCCAATAACACTGTCACTTACATGAAGGATCGACCATGTAAATTTGCCCAATAACGCTGTCACTTACATGAAGGATCGACCATGTAAATTTGCCCAATAACACTGTCACTTACATGAAGGATCGACCATGTAAATTTGCCCAATAACGCTGTCACTTACATGAAGGATCGACCATGTAAATTTGCCCAATAACACTGTCATTTACATGGCACGCTTGTCAGCATTTTGACAGAACTTCAGAAATGTTTTTCGTCTCGTTCTTCTTGTTAGTTTGTTTTCTTTGCCTTTTTTTTGGAAAAAGAAAATTATAAGGACACGAGATGGGGGAGGGGAGGGGTGGATGAGAAAGAGGGGCCGGGATAAGGGTGGGGTGGGGTGGGGTGGGGTGGGGGGTGTATTGGCATACCTTCACTATAATCGTTGCTTTCTTGTTTTATACTTGTACGTCCCCCCTCCCCCCCCCCCCCCCCCGCAACCGCCCACCCCCTCCCCCGTCCCCACGCCTTCCTCCCGTCCCCTTCTCTTGACGTGCATGTCTATGAGGATTTTTTTTTCTGAGTGGCGGCTACTTCACCGATGATTGCCCATTTGGCTATTTTGTGAACAGTTGAACTTGCACTTGTCTGACAGTATATTTGTGTCTGTCTGTCAGTCTGTCTGTCTGTCTGTCTGTCTGTCTGTCTGTCTGTTTTTTCTGTCTGTCTGTCTGTCTGTCTGCAGATTGCTAGAAAGTGTATCTGCTTGTCTGCTTGTCCGTGTGATGCTCTCTCTCTCTCTCTCCTATCAATACACACATGCCAACACAAGCACGCACGCACGCACACACACACACACACACATACACACACACACACACACACACACACACACACACACACACACACACAAACACACACACACACACACACACACACACACACACACACACACACACCACACACATTCAAAGACGTATGCCCAAACATACAACTTTCTCTCTGCCTGTTTCTATTCTGTCCCCAAGACAGCCGACATATAGTGGATGCCAGACACCCGTTCCTTGATTCCTTTGACCATTGCTGACATTAAAATGACGTCACGTAGGCCTGCATGCGAGGGAGACTGGGGGATGGGGAGTGCAAAAGGAGATGAAATTTTTTTTTTTTTTCTCCTCACATGAGTTTTGTCTTTATTGTATTAATTCAAGCTGTTTTCTGCTTGTTTATTTATTGGCTTGTGTCTTCCGCTGCTCGTCAAATCCTATAGAAAGCTGTCTTGGAAAGAAGAGACGGGTTTTCTTTCGTCAGAGCCGTTCTGAGTGGCCTTATCAAGAGGACACCATCGTTATCTTCTGAGATCCCCCCCCAACACACACACACACACACACACACACACACACACACACACACACACACACACACACACACACACACACACACACACACACACACACACCGTGTGTGAAACACTAAAAGCCTTTGTTTCACTCATACGATGCGCCCGTTAGTTCATTTCCAGTCAGCTTTGTCAATTCGGATCTCTCTCCTTTTGTCCTAGAGGTGACGCATTGGTTCCAGAACGGATTGTTGACGTAGCTTTGGTCTGTCCACTTTGTGTCTGGAAACTGAAGGCCATACCGGGCATGTGTATGTATATATGTCAAAGCGACACGGGCATGTGTATGTATATATGTTATGACACACAGCTTCGCGAGTCCTTGCGTTTTATGATCACGGTCTTTCGCTCAGTGTAGGAAGCTTCTTAGATTAGCACCTGCTGCACCTTGAGCAGAGCCAAGAAGCCGTCAATCGTACGTGTTTACCACCAACGTACTTATAATAAGATGAGGACCATTTCCACTTCAACCAAAAGGAAGCTCCCCCAAATCTAGTAGATCCTCCTGCAAATGCGAAAAGTGCCCCCAACAACAATAATAGCAGCAGCAGCAGCAGCAGCAGCAGCAGCAGCAGCAGCAGCAGCAGCAGCAGCAGCAACAACAACAACAACAAGAAAGTCAAACACTTTGTGAAAGGAATGAAAATAAGAATTGGAATGAAAAGGACCACTTCAGTTTGTCTTAAGATAAAAAAGATGGAATCATATAAAATGACCTACAGCCAATGAGGGCCAGTGGTGGGGGCTAAAGATAACACAAAGATGAAAAAGATTACTTTGTGCAAATCCCAAAAGTGTGTTAACCAAAGACGCCGTTCCATCATTTCAAAGTGCTGACAGATTGATGCAGGACATGCCCCAAAATGGATACCATTGAAAAACCTCAGCCCAAAGACTGTTCATTTCCAATGGACACCATGGAAAGAAAGACTGTTCATTTCCAATGGACACCATGGAAAGAAAGACTGTTCATTTCCAATGGACACCATGGAAAGAACTCAGTCCAAAGACTGTTCATTTCCAATGGACACCATGAAAAGAACTCAGCCCAAAGGCTTTTCACTTCCAGACTTTGTCAGTGAAGTCATGTATGTTTTTTGCCACCTTCAGATTTCAGTCAGTTTCAATGTTTCTGCTCTCTCCTCTCTCTCTCTCTCTCCTCTCTCCTCTCTCCTCTCTCTCTCTCTCTCTCTCTCTCTCTCTCTCTCTCTCTCTCTCTCTCTCTCCTCTCTCTTCACTCGGTTATATTTTCCACTACAGTCGTATGCTGACAGCTCTATTAATCATACAACAATGGTGTTAATAAGCTTGACTGCTCCATCCCTTGCCTTGTACATGCCAATGAAGAGAAACACTACAACCCTGTGAACAGAACCGAGTGGGCCTTGATATTTACAACCCTGTGAACAGAACCGAGTGGGCCTTGATATTTACAACCCTGTGAACAGAACCGAGTGGGCCTTGATATTTACAACCCTGTGAACAGAACCGAGTGGGCCTTGATATTTACAACCCTGTGAACAGAACCGAGTGGGCCTTGATATTTACAACCCTGTGAACAGAACCGAGTGGGCCTTGATATTTACAACCCTGTGAACAGAACCGAGTGGGCCTTGATATTTACAACCCTGTGAACAGAACCGAGTGGGCCTTGATTTTTACAACCCTGTGAACAGAACCGAGTGGGCCTTGATATTTACAACCCTGTGAACAGAACCGAGTGGGCCTTGATATTTACAACCCTGTGAACAGAACCGAGTGGGCCTTGATATTTACAACCCTGTGAACAGAACCCAGTGGGCCTTGATATTTACAACCCTGTGAACAGAACCAGTGGGCCTTGATAATTTACAACCCTGTGAACAGAACCCAGTGGGCCTTGATAGTTTACAACCCTGTGAACAGAACCCAGTGGGCCTTGATATTTACAACCCTGTGAACAGAACCCAGTGGGCCTTGATATTTACAACCCTGTGAACAGAACCCAGTGGGCCTTGATGTTTACAACCCTTTTTTTTTTTTTTTTTTTTTTTTTTTTTTTTTTTTTTTTTTTCCTGTGAACAGAACCAGTGGGCCTTGATATTTACAACCCTGTGAACAGAACCAGTGGGCCTTGATATTTACAACCCTGTGAACAAACCGAGTGGGCCTTGATATTTACAACCCTGTGAACAGAACCAGTGGCCTTGATATTTACAACCCTGTGACAGAACCGAGTGGGCCTTGATATTTACAACCCTGTGAACAGAACCAGTGGCCTTGATTTTACAACCTGTGAACAGAACCGAGTGGGCCTTGATATTTACAACCCTGTGAACAGAACCGAGTGGGCCTTGATATTTACAACCCTGTGACAGAACCGAGTGGCCTTGATATTTACAACCCTGTGAACAGAACATGGGCCTTGATATTACAACCCTGTGAACAAACCGATGGGCCTTGATATTTACAACCCTGTGAACAGAACCGAGTGGGCCTTGATATTTACAACCCTGTGAACAGAACCGAGTGGGCCTTGATATTTACAACCCTGTGAACAGAACCCAGTGGGCCTTGATATTTACAACCCTGTGAACAGAACCGAGTGGCCTTGATATTTACAACCCTGTGAACAGAACCCAGTGGGCCTGATATTTACAACCCTGTGAACAGAACCAGTGGGCCTGATATTTACAACCCTGTGAACAGAACCCAGTGGGCCTTGATATTTACAACCCTGTGAACAGACCCAGTGGGCCTGATTTTACAACCTGTAACAGAACCCAGTGGCCTTGTATTTACAACCCTGTGACAGAACCCAGTGGCCTTGATTTTACAACCTGTGAACAGAACCGATGGGCCTGATATTTACAACCCTGTGAACAGAACCCAGTGGGCCTTGATTTACAACCCTGTGAACAAACCAGTGGCCTTGATTTACAACCCTTGAACAGAACCAGTGGCCTTGATATTTACAACCCTGTGAACAAACCAGTGGCCTGATATTTACAACCCTGTGAACAGAACCCAGTGGGCCTGATATTTACAACCCTGTGAACAGAACCCAGTGGCCTTGATTTTACAACCCTGTAACAGAACCCAGTGGGCCTTGATATTTACAACCCTGTGAACAGAACAGTGGCCTTGATATTTACAACCTGTGAACAACCAGTGGGCCTTGATATTACAACCCTGTGACAGAACCCAGTGGCCTTGATTTTACAACCCGTGAACAGAACCAGTGGGCCTTGATATTTACAACCCTGTGAACAGAACCCAGTGGCCTTGATTTACAACCCTGTGAACAGAACCCAGTGGCCTTGATTTACAACCCTGTGAACAAACCCATGGGCCTTGATATTTACAACCCTGTGAACAGAACCATGGGCCTTGATATTTACAACCCTGTGAACAGAACCATGGGCCTTGAATTACAACCCTGTGAACAGAACCCAGTGGGCCTTGATTTACAACCCTGTGAACAGAACCAGTGGGCCTTGATATTTACAACCCTGTGAACAGAACCCAGTGGGCTTGATGTTTTACAACCCTGTGAACAGAACCGAGTGGGCCTTGATTTTACAACCCTGTG
>CM065732.1:2116542-2144042 GCA_033310375.1 Conus canariensis | reverse complement strand
AAGTCAAGTCCGACACAGGACTTAAAAAAAACCCTCAGAGCTGTGGCTAAAAAAAAATAACACCAACACACTCGCGGCGTCTCTGCCGGCGACGAGGTGACAGTCTCACACAGGAGCTGTGGCTCACACACAACACAGCGACGGCCTCGCCAACAGGTCGCTGGTTCAAACACAGGAGCGGCGCTCTGGCTTGGCAGCAGGGGCGTCTCCAGCCCAACTGGCTCAGCGGGTAGTCGGTCCCGGGCGCAGTGGCAGGTAGGGTGGTTATCGGTACTCAGGCCGACCTCTCCACGCCGACAAAAGGCGGAGAACAAGGGGGCAGTACGTGGCTACAGCCCCGACCCTAGGACAATGGCAGCCAGTCCCCCTCAGTCCAGGGAACGCTTCTACCTGGGGGAAACTGATTAACTACCTTGATTATCATGGCTACTATTCATTACAATCACGACTACATATATATTCATTAGCCACATCATATTCCACTACAACTTGGGACAAACATCAGCATATTCTTTCTTCAACATTACAACATTCCCTTTTCCGGAATCATAACACTACAACATTCCCCTTTCCGGAATCATAACACTACACAGGAAAGGATTTCCATATAAACCTTTCAGAATCTAGTTTTCCAAATTGGGGAAAGGATTTCCATCCAGACCCTCTTCAATAAACCATAAATACAATTCATTACACACAATTAATAATTACTTTTCATCAAATTATAAATGTCTTTCGTCAATTCACAAAATGTTCATTTCTTTTCTTGTAACACGACAAGAACGTTCATTTCATTTCATATAATCACCAGATTTTGAAAAGGTTTCTTTTCAAAAAGATTCATCTACTTCAATATATGCAAGGCAAAGATTTCCACAACACTCTTGTTTACCAACACATAATTATTCAGTATGTATATTAAGAGTGAGTTAAATACTCATCCACATCAAAAATAAAAACCAACATATAAACCAATATATAAAGCCTCTGTCGCTCACTCTGGGCGCTTATTATCCATAGCATCAAAACTCTCCCTCTTCTCGCAAAGTCTAGCTAAACCACCTTGAAATAATTAACATTTTTTCCAACATGAATTCATAACTAGTTAAGTCACAGAATAAACAAATTTTTTTTTTTTTTTTTCTGAAGACCACTTCCTTTAACACTCACTTCATCTATGTTTTCCGACAGCATTTCGTTTGTTACCCTATCAAGTCACAGGATATAACAGAACACAACAAATACTTTTTTTTAAAAACAAAACCTTCACAAGTGCGCTGAGGAAGTTTCAGTCGCTCCTAATGGGGAATACGGTTTCGGTTTGCTAATAAATAAACATTGTGGTGATAAATACCTGACTGCCACCAAAAAACAGCTGGAGTCCCTCTTCGGCCTTCTGTGTTGTTGCGTTGCCGGAATCACTGCAGAGACTGCCTAACCGGTTCAACTCACCCGGCTTTTAACAGTGTGCCGGTGAGTAGCAGTCAGCTGAATTTTCCAACCGGTTTCCGGACAACTACCTTCCGGTAAGCACGGTTGCATGAAAATTTGTGACCGGACGGGAAACGATCCGTCACAATCACTTGACACATTAGTTGTTGTAACGAATCTGACCGCAATAGTCGACAGAAGCTTTTTATTTAAAGGGAGGCTATCGTACCGGGTTTTGTACAAGGGCCATCGATTCAAGACCCAGTAGATAACCTCCCTTGGTCGTACGTTTGGTAAGCTGGTGCCAATCGTGTGTTAAACAGGCAGGGGTGAAATTAACGAGCTGGACAGCAAGCACTGATCACGTGTTGCCCATGTAGGCCTACAGCATCATTCTCTTTGACCATCTCCCGTGGACGCATGTGGCTGCTGAGTTTCCTATGGTCATACGCCACTGTTAGGAACGTTCCCTTCAACGTGACGTCATTCTCGTGATGTTTTGAGGCACAGCATGATTTCCAAGAACTGGAAGACTAAACGAGCATCAGCTCTGACGGGTACAACCACTAACAGACCATTTCAGTCACTTTGAACGGTTTTGCCCGTAACACCATTCCTAATCGAGGAAACACACGAACACCCCCCCCCCCCTGTCTCTCGCTAGCTGTAGGACCTTAGAACTCGTTGACCCTGTATTGCCTAAACTTCCCCCAAATGTACTAGTCCTATGCAGTTTAGTGAAATCGATCTGCTTGGATCCCCCCCCCCTCCCTTAAACAATAGTGCCTTTGTGAAAACCCATGAGAACTTTCCAATTCAAATGGCCAATTCACAGAGCATCCACACACACATGCAAACGCAATGAAGCCTTTGAGCACGTTGTTCATTCTTCCTAATCAGTTGTAATAATCCAGCTTTGATATTCAATTGCTAAACAATCAAAGGCGCCTTGAAGCGCTTGTCAATAAGCTTTTGTTGTTATTATTTGAACACAGTATGGCCATGATAACCAGAATCTAGTTAAAGCAAACAAACAGCATGTGCAGTACGCCGCTTTTCATTGTCTTTTTTCTTCTTATTCCATTTTAATCGGAAAGTACCACCATGCACAAACTGAGACCCTCATTAACAGCTGCCTGCCAAAGATCCTCCACAACCAGTGGCCAGAGACAATCAGCAACAAACAGCTGTGGGAAAGATGTAACCAACTGCAGGTAGAACAAGACATCCGGAAAAGAAGATGACGGTGGATAGGACACACGCTCCGAAAGCCCCCGACAACACCACTAGAAAAGCCGACCTGACCTCAAGCAGAAAGCAACATGAGCGGCAGGAGCCAGGAGGCAGCAGAACTCCAGAGCAGGAAGAAGTTACAGCGTGGAGAAATAGAAAAGATTGCCAGGACCTGGTCGTTGGCGTGCAACTGTGATGGCTTAGTCTGGCAAGAGCAATGGGTTTAAGTAAGCAAGTACACTCTGAACCATCACTCCTGTTTCTAGGATGTCGGTCTGTTGTATATACAGAAATCTCTTGTGACAAGACAAAATAATCTGTCCTACTCTGTACTTGATTTTATGCCAGAATAATGTTACAAGAGGCTTCCTCCAGAATTTAAGCTTCATAATACAAGCGCTGTTCTTACAAGATAATTGTCTCATTTTTTTTCCGCGAAAAAAGACAACAGTAAATTGATTCTGTCGGTCTATCATTCACATGAAGCAGAGGTCTGCCATATTTGATAGGGAACTGATCCCATACATGTTTATTTTTGATGTTGTGTTCATGAACGCCCTTGTTTCACGCTTCTCCCCTCTAATCTACACCCCTCAGGACAGATATGACGAAAGATGATGATATTGTTCCTGCATGATAGTGACATATTGTTCTCAACAACATTACATAGTAAGAGCTCTTGCAATGTTCATGTCAAGAGCTTCACTCTATGGATACATCATACAGGAGTACATGTGTGTGACTGTACTGCTTTAAATAGCGATACCCCACATCAACATACACAAAACAGTGCGAAAATTTGGCTACAGTTCTACGAAGTGCTTGTGTGTGGCTTTACTGCCTTAAACAGCGGCACGCACATCAACATTCTGAACAAATGCCAAAACTGGTGACCAACGAGTAAAAGGGGAGGGTGTGCTGGTGGTGACCATGGAGTAAAAAGGGAGGGTGCACTGGTGGTGTCCAGGGAGTAAAAGGGGAGGGTGTACTGGTGGTGTTCAGGGAGTAAAAGGGGAGGGTGCACTGGTGGTGTTCAGGGAGTAAAAGGGGAGGGTGCACTGGTGGTGTTCAGGGAGTAAAAGGGGAGGGTGCACTGGTGGTGTTCAGGGAGTAAAAGGGGAGGGTGCACTGGTGGTGTCCAGGGAGTAAAAGGGGAGGGTGTACTGGTGGTGTTCAGGGAGTAAAAGGGAGGGTGCACTGGTGGTGTCCAGGGAGTAAAAGGGAGGGTGCACTGGTGGTGTTCAGGGAGTAAAAGGGGAGGGTGCACTGGTGGTGTCCAGGGAGTAAAAGGGGAGGGTGTATGGTGGTGTTCAGGGAGTAAAAAGGGGAGGGGTGCACTGGTGGTGTTCAGGGAGTAAAAGGGGAGGGTGCACTGGTGGTGTCAGGAGTAAAAGGGGAGGGTGTACTGGTGGTGTCCAGGGAGGTAAAAGGGGAGGGTGTACTGGTGGTGTCCAGGGAGTAAAAGGGGAGGGTGCACTGGTGGTGACCAAGGAGTAAAAGGGGAGTGGTGTGCACTGGTGGTGTCCAGGGAGGTAAAAGGGGAGGGTGCACTGGTGGTGACCAGGGAGTAAAAGGGGAGGGTGTCATGGTGGTGTCCAGGGAGTAAAAGGGGAGGTGGTCATGGTGGTGTGTCCAGGGAGTAAAAGGGGAGGGTGCTGGTGGTGTCCAGGGAGTAAAAGGGGAGGGTGCACTGGTGGTGACCAGGGAGTAAAAGGGGAGGGTGCACTGGTGGTGTCCAGGGAGTAAAAGGGGAGGGTGCACTGGTGGTGACCAGGGAGTAAAAGGGGAGGGTGTGCTGGTGGTGTCCAGGGAGTAAAAGGGGAGGGTGCACTGGTGGTGTCCAGGGAGAAAAAGGGGAGGGTGCACTGGTGGTGTTGAGGGAGTAAAAGGGGAGGGTGCACTGGTGGTGACCAAGGAGTAAAAGGGGAGGGTGCACTGGTGGTGTCCAGGGAGTAAAAGGGGAGGGTGCACTGGTGGTGTCCAGGGTGTAAAAGGGGAGGTGTGTGCTGGTGGTGTCCAGGGAGTAAAAGGGGAGGGTGTGCTGGTGGTGTCCAGGGAGTAAAAGGGGAAGGTGCACTGGTGGTGACCAAGGAGTAAAAGGGGAGGGTGTGGTGGTGGTGTTTAGGGAGTAAAAGGGGAGGGTGCACTGGTGGTGTTCAGGGAGTAAAAGGGGAGGGTGCACTGGTGGTGTCCAGGAGTAAAAGGGGAGGGTGCACTGGTGGTGACCAAGGAGTAAAAGGGGAGGGTGCACTGGTGGTGTCCAGGGAGTAAAAGGGGAGGGTGCACTGGTGGTGTCCAGGGTGTAAAAGGGGAGGGTGTGCTGGTGGTGTCCAGGGAGTAAAAGGGGAGGGTGTGCTGGTGGTGTCCAGGGAGTAAAAGGGGAAGGTGCACTGGTGGTGACCAAGGAGTAAAAGGGGAGGGTGTGGTGGTGGTGTTCAGGGAGTAAAAGGGGAGGGTGCACTGGTGGTGTTCAGGGAGTAAAAGGGGAGGGTGCACTGGTGGTGTCCAGGGAGTAAAAGGGGAGGGTGTACTGGTGGTGTTCAGGGAGTAAAAGGGGAGGGTGCACTGGTGTTGTCCAGGGAGTAAAAGGGGAGGGTGCACTGGTGGTGTTCAGGGAGTAAAAGGGGAGGGTGCACTGGTGGTGTCCAGGGAGTAAAAGGGGAGGGTGTACTGGTGGTGTTCAGGGAGTAAAAGGGGAGGGTGCACTGGTGGTGTTCAGGGATAAAAAGGGGAGGGTGCACTGGTGGTGTCCAGGGAGTAAAAGGGGAAGGTGCACTGGTGGTGTTCAGGGAGTAAAAGGGGAGGGTGCGCTGGTGGTGACCAAGGAGTAAAAGGGGAGGGTGCACTGGTGGTGACCAGGGAGTAAAACGGGAGGGTGCACTGGTGGTGTTCAGGGAGTAAAAGGGGAGGGTGCACTGGTAGTGACCAGGGAGTAAAAGGGGAGGGTGCACTGGTGGTGTCCAGGGAGTAAAAGGGGAGGGTGCACTGGTGGTGTTCAGGAGTAAAAGGGGAGGGTGCACTGGTGGTGTCCAGGGAGTAAAAGGGGAGGGTGCACTGGTGGTGTTCAGGGAGTAAAAGGGGAGGGTGCACTGGTGGTGACCAAGGAGTAAAAGGGGAGGGTGCACTGGTGGTGTCCAGGGAGTAAAAGGGGAGGGTGTGCTGGTGGTGTCCAGGGAGTAAAAGGGGAGGGTGTGCTGGTGGTGTCCAGGGAGTAAAAGGGGAGGGTGCACTGGTGGTGATCAGGGAGTAAAAGGGGAGGGTGCACTGGTGGTGACCAGGGAGTAAAAGGGGAGGGTGCACTGGTGGTGTTCAGGGAGTAAAAGGGGAGGGTGCACTGGTGGTGTCCAGGGAGTAAAAGGGGAGGGTGCACTGGTGGTGTCCAGGAGTGAAAGGGGAGGGTGTGCTGGTGGTGTCCAGGGAGTAAAAGGGGAGGGTGCACTGGTGGTGTCCAGGGACTAGAAGTGGAGGGTGCACTGGTGGTGTTCAGGGAGTAAAAGGGGAGGGTGCACTGGTGGTGACCAGGGAGTAAAAGGGGAGGGTGCACTGGTGGTGACCAGGGAGTAAAAGGTGAGGGCGCACTGGTGGTGACCAAGGAGTAAAAGGGGAGGGTGCACTGGTGGTGTCCAGGGAGTAAAAGGGGAGGGTGCACTGGTGGTGTCCAGGGAGTAAAAGGGGAGGGTGCACTGGTGGTGTCCAGGGAGTAAAAGCGGAGGGTGTGCTGGTGGTGTCCAGGGAGTAAAAGGGGAGGGTGCACTGGTGGTGACCAAGGAGTAAAAGGGGAGGGTGCACTGGTGGTGACCAAGGAATAAAAGGGGAGGGTGTGCTGGTGGTGTCCAGGGAGTAAAAGGGGAGGGTGCACTGGTGGTGACCAGGGAGTAAAAGGGGAGGGTGCACTGGTGGTGTCCAGGGAGTAGAAGGGGAGGGTGCACTGGTGGTGTCCAGGGAGTAAAAGGGGAGGGTGCACTGGTGGTGTCCAGGGAGTAAAAGGGGAGGTGTGCTGGTGGTGTTCAGGGAGTAAAAGGGGAGGGTGCACTGGTGGTGTCCATGGAGTAAAAAGGGAGGGTGTACTGGTGGTGACCAGGGAGTAAAAGGGGAGGGTGCACTGGTGGTGTTCAGGGAGTAAAAGGGGAGGGTGCACTGGTGGTGACCAGGGAGTAAAAGGGGAGGGTGTGCTGGTGGTGACCAGGGAGTAAAAGGGAGAGGGTGTGCTGGTGGTGACCAGGGAGTAAAAGGGGAGGGTGCACTGGTGGTGTCCAGGGAATAAAAGGGGAGGGTGTGCTGGTGGTGACCAGGGAGTAAAAGGGGAGGTGTGCTGGTGGTGTCCAGGGAATAAAAGGGAGGGTGCACTGGTGGTGTCCAGGGAGTAAAAGGGGAGGGTGCACTTGTGGTGTTCAGGGAGTAAAAAGGGGAGGTGCACTGGTGGTGTCCAGGGAGTAAAAGGGGAGGGTGCACTGGTGGTGTCCAGGGAGTAAAAGGGGAGGGTGTGGTGGTGGTGTTCAGGGAGTTAAAGGGGAGGGTGCACTGGTGGTGACCAGGGAGAAAAAGGGGAGGGTGTGGTGGTGGTGTTCAGGGAGTTAAAGGGGAGGGTGCACTGGTGGTGTCCAGGGAGTAAAAGGGGAGGGTGCACTGGTGGTGTCCAGGGAGTAAAAGGGGAGGGTGTGGTGGGGTGTTCAGGGAGTTAAAGGGGAGGGTGCACTGGTGGTGACCAGGAGAAAAAGGGGAGGGTGCACTGGTGGTGTCCAGGGAGTAAAAGGGGAGGGTGTATTGGTGGGTTTAAAGTGGAAAGGAGGCGACAGAGGGTAGCTAAAATGATGTTCAGACCTGCCATCTGCAGTCAATGATTCTTTGCATAAATAAAGTTTTTAAAATCTGATATATTTTGGACACCCTGCTTAACTCATACAAAAGGAGAGAGAGAGAGAGAGAGAGAGAGAGAGGAGAGAGAGAGAGAGAGAAGAGAGAGAGAGAGAGAGAGAGAGAGAGAGAGAGAGAGAGAGTTCAGCTCTAAGAGTTTCATTTTCGTAGACATTTATATCATTTCATTGAAAGCGAAATTGTGTTAGTATGTACTTCACAAACCTTTGGATTGGTTAATAAAGCGAGGGGAACCTTTAAATGTAGCCTCATTCTCTTCAAGTCGGAGGGATTGTTTACCACAGAGAAGAATACCAGCTTCAACTAGATTGGGTGGAAGAATGGACATCGTGTCTCTTCTGATGGTAGTGTAATTTGGACAATATAATAGGAAATGTTCGGCCGTTTCTGAATCGGTACGACATTGACAAACTGGATCTGCTTTTAAAGACGGTTAACAAGATCTTGATTTAACAATTTCATTCCCAGGTGGAATCTGTGAGCGAGCAACCCCCCCCCATCTCCCAACCACACACACACACACACACACACACACACACACACACACACACACACACACACACACACACACACAGAGTCGCGCATACGCACGCATTTATGCAGACATGGCACACAGAGGAACATAGAAATATGAACTGCATGTTTGCATAATGTGTGCATATTTACGAATCGTATTCGTGATGATGCCGTTTGTGTTTCCTAAATTTATATCGTTAAACTAGCAATATGGCAATGCGATAATAAATGGATGAAAGTTTCTATGAAAAGGATAAGCCTGTTTCTGGAAGAAAACTCCGTGATTGTGGGGCGGCATTGAAGACAGCTTTAAGTTCCATGTGACTGGTTTGTCAAGGATGCCAACACGTGACACTGAATCATCCACTGGTTCTCAACCTGTATGTCTCTGGGTGCAGAATGCAGAATGATCACGATGCTACGAACTGCAGATCATAAATATTAAGGAATGCAGCTGACATCCTGAGACACGCAGGTTGTTGAAGGAGAAAATTTGTCGGTGTTTAAGAGCAGGCAATGTAACTGTCATTGCATATACACGGAACCGTTTGACTGTGGTTTACATAATATCCTCTGGGATTGTTTTCGTACATATGTATTTTTGTATCATTGATTTATTTAGTTATTCATTTATTTATTTATTTGTTTGTTTCTTCATTCATTTTACTTCTCTCTTTCGTTCTTTCTTTACTATGAACTTTGTTGACTGATTCATTTTTTTCAATCATTCATTTTACTTCTCTCTTTCTTTCTTTCTTTACTATGAACTTTGTTGACTGATTCATTATTTAATCATTCATTTCAGTGGCTGTGCAGTCCGTCGACTCTTCAAACATTGTGTGCTATGCTGTTTAGACGATTTGTACACGCACACACGCTCACACACACACACACACACACACACACACACACACACACACACACACACACACACACACACACACATACACACACACACGCACACACGCACACACGCACACACATACACACATACACACTCACGCACGCACACAGACACACATTCACTCACTCTCTCACACACACACTCACACACCAACGCTTGCACACTCACGTCCGTGTACTCTCTAATTAACACGCAGGCATCACCCCACTGATAAACACACTCCAGCGCGCACGCGTCTACAGTGTGCGCTGGGGGCCCTGAGAGATTCGAAGTCTTATCTCAGTTGACATGTGTTTGAACACAAACAATCAAACAGACAGACAGACAGACAGACAGACAGAACACACACACACACACACACACACACACACACACACACACACACACACACATATAGATAGATAGATAGATAGATAGATAGATAGATAGATAGATAGATAATAGATAGATAGATAGATAGATAGATAGATAGATAGATAGATCGATCGATTGATCGATAGATAGATGGACAGACAGACAGATAGATAGATGGATAGATAGACAGATAGACTGATATAGGTATATATATATTCTTCTCTACAGCTAATGGCAGGACCTTTTCATAAAGACTGCGCAGATTCTGTTTCGCTGCAGTCATCGCTACTTAGCACTGGCCATTCCGAAGATCACCCTTGGTGGTAGCTGTCACCCCATACTTTACTGCTTCCACTGTCACACTGGTGATCGATAACATCGTCACCATTGATGGGACGCTCCTGTGAAAACAAAACGGCACTTAGTTGTAAAGAATAGCCCGGAAATCTACAATGTGTTCGGAAACTGCTCTGAACTTGCGGCCAGTCAGACAATACAAGTAAAAATTAACGGCACTGTTGGAGTACAACAGGATGTGACTGGCTGCACGGAGAACTGTAACCTGTCCACTTTGAATCGGGTCTGTCATGTCAAAGTATTTATATGTAATCATGTATACTTGTATCGGCGTTGTGAGGAGGAAAAAACACACATTGTGACGATGAGGGTGACAGTCAATGAAGTGACTTTCTGCTGTCTGGAATCCTGGGTGGCTTGTTGTACAGGAAGACGGGTGCCTGTTCTGACCGATCTGACAAGTGTCCACAGAAGAACACTGTTGCTGACCCCCAACAACATGAAAGGCACAAAACAGTTTTGAGTCAAGTCTATCCAAGGCCAAATTATGATATAGAAATAAGCGTAGGTTTTTGATACAGCATCTTCACAGCAAATCCAATAACAAGATCCTATGTCATATCCATAGAGAATGTGACTATTAATCAAAATGGTAATGACGGTCATTACACCAGCAGTAGCTCTCGACATTCTCTTCGTCCACACAGCATTGACACGAAGTGGCCACACCACAGAGGCTGCTCTCAGCATGGTGAGTGCCACCAGCATCCATGGGGATAATGTTTTCGTCGTGTAATACATAATTCTGTCCATTTTACACTGCCATGAACCGAGTCTATGATAGTATGGCACATCGAGTTGCGCGTGGAGGGAGCTGAGCAGGGGCCCTCGAATCAAAGTCAGCAGATCAGAGCAGGCCAGAACTTGGAAGAAAACACTAGAGGTGGATGCCGGAAGGCGAAGCATGATCAGAATGATCATAACATTTCCAAGTATTCCAAAGAAACACACAGTAGGCTCACCTATTGTCCACATTTGATTGGCGATCTTTTTAAATGGTTCGTATTGATCGTACCACTGATCTCTTTTCACACGGATTGAGCCTTCCATTATTCTGTACCCCAAGAGCATCAAAACATGAAGCTAGCTTGATAGCCTTCCATTATTCTGTACCCCCAAGAGCATCAAAACATGAAGGTAGCTTGATAGCCTTCTATTATTCTATACCCCAAGAGCATCAAAACATGAAGGTAGCTTGATAGCCTTCCATTATTCTATACCCCAAGAGCATCAAAACATGAAGGTAGCTTGATAGCCTTCCATTATTCTATACCCCAAGAGCATCAAAACATGAAGGTAGCTTGATAGCCTTCTATTATTCTATACCCCAAGAGCATCAAAACATGAAGGTAGCTTGATAGCCTTCCATTATTCTATACCCCAAGAGCATCAAAACATGAAGGTAGCTTGATAGCCTTCCATTATTCTATACCCCAAGAGCATCAAAACATGAAGGTAGCTTGATAGCCTTCCATTATTCTATACCCCAAGAGCATCAAAACATGAAGGTAGCTTGATAGCCTTCTATTATTCTATACCCCAAGAGCATCAAAACATGAAGGTAGCTTGATAGCCTTCCATTATTCTATACCCCAAGAGCATCAAAACATGAAGGTAGCTTGATTTGGTAGTGTAGGCAGATAGCTGCAATATGAAAGAGAGACAATAGATAAACAGATAGTTAGCTAGCTAGCTGGCTAGTTAGGTAGACAGATATAGATAGATAGATAGTCAGATAGAGAGATAGAAAGATAGATAGATAGATATATACATACAAACATACATACAAAAACACATACATACATGCATACATACATACATACATACATCATACATACATACATACATACATACATATAGCCATCCATACAACACGAGACACACACACACACTCTCTCTCTCTCTCTCTTAGTGTGTGTGTGTGTGTGTGTGGTGGTGTGTGTGTGTGTGTGTGCGTGCGTGCGTGCGTGCGTGCGTGTGTGTGTGTGTGTGTGTGTGTGTGTGTGTGTGTGTGTGTGTGAAAACAAAAGTTCAAACGATCGTGTCAACGCGATGAGGAATCCCCTAAGACATTGACGTGTACCTGAGAAGAATGTCCCCACTGATACAGGATCCCTATCGACACATTTCATTGCTCGTCCTCCTGATACAGGATCCCTATCAACACATTTCATTGCTCGTCCTCCTGATACAGGATCCCTATCAACACATTTCATTGCTCGTCCCTCTGATACAGGATCCCTATCAACACATTTCATTGCTCGTCCTCCTGATACAGGATCCCTATCAACACATTTCATTGCTCGTCCTCCTGATACAGGATCCCTATCAACACATTTCATTGCTCGTCCCCTGATACAGGATCCCTTTCAACACATTTCCATTGCTCGTCCCCTGATACAGGATCCCTATCAACACATTTCATTGCTCGTCCTCCTGATACAGGATCCCTATCAACACATTTCATTGCTCGTCCTCCTGATACAGGATCCCTATCAACACATTTCATTGCTCGTCCCTCTGATACAGGATCCCTATCAACACATTTCATTGCTCGTCCGCTTGATACAGGATCCCTATCAACACATTTCATTGCTCGTCCCTCTGATACAGGATCCCTATCAACACATTTCATTGCTCGTCCTCTGATACAGGATCCCTATCAACCATTTCATTGCTCGTCCACTGATACAGGATCCCTATCAACACATTTCATTGCTCGTCCCTCTGATACAGGATCCCTATCAACACATTTTATTGCTCGTCCTCCTGATGCAGAATCACTATCAACACATTTCATTGCTCGTCCCCTGATACAGGATCCCTATCAACACATTTCATTGCTCGTCCCCCTGATACAGGATCCCTTTCAACACATTTCATTGTTCGTCCCTCTGATACAGGATCCCTATCAACACATTTCATTGCTCGTCCTCCTGATACAGGATCCCTATCAACACATTTCATTGCTCGTCCCTCTGATACAGGATCCCTATCAACACATTTCACTGGTCGTCCCCCTGATACAGGACCCCTATCAACACATTTCATTGCTCGTCCTCCTGATACAGGATCCCTAGCAACACATTTCATTGCTCGTCCTCCTGATACAGGATCCTTATCAACACATTTCATTGCTCGTCCCTCTGATACAGGATCCCTATCAACACATTTCATTGTTCGACCCACTGATACTGGATACCTGTCAACTCATTTCATTGCTCGTCCCTCTGATACAGGATCCCTATCGACACATTTCATTGCTCGTCCTCCTGATACAGGATCCTTATCAACACATTTCATTGCTCGACCCTCTGATACTGGATACCTGTCAACACATTTCATTGCTCGTCCTCCTGATACAGGATCCCTATCAACACATTTCATTGCTCGTCCCCTGATACAGGATCCCTATCAACACATTTCATTGCTCGTCCCCTGATTGAGGATACCTTCAACACATTTCATTGCTCGTCCCTCTGATACAGGATCCCTATCAACACATTTCATTGCTCGTCCTCCTGATACAGGATCCCTATCAACACATTTCATTGCTCGTCCCCCTGATACAGGATCCCTATGAACATATTTCATTGCACGTCCCACTGATACAGGATCCCTATCAACACATTTCATTGCTCATCCCCCTGATACAGGATCCCTATCAACACATTTCATTGCTCGTCCCCTGATACAGGATCCCTATCAACACATTTCATTGCTCGTCCCCCTGATACAGGATCCCTATCAACACATTTCATTGGTCGTCCCCCTGATACAGGATCCCTATCAACACATTTCATTCAGGGCTGTTTGTGCCGGCCAGCTGTTGGGCCGCTATGACGTTACGACCACAATCATTTAGACTGGTGACTGTTGCCCTTTCTTCTCCTCATGGTCATCCAAACGGATCAAGAAGACCACACACACACACACACACACACACACACACACACACACACACACACACACACACACACACACACACACACACAACCAACCAACCAATCAACCAACCAAACAAGAAGAGGCAACGGAACGCAGTGAACGCTCCGGACACGGCTTGAAGATCTGGAATTCACTGACGACCTAGTGCTTCTCTCACACCACTGCAACTGAATGTAGGACAAGACCACCCTCCTGGCCACAATGTCAACATGGGCAGCGCGCAGGATCCTCACCGACAACCTCGTGCTTCTCTCACACCACTGCAACTGAATGTAGGACAAGACCACCATCCTGGCCACAATGTCAGCAAGGGCAGCGTGCAGGATCCACAATAGAAACAGAGAGCAAATAAGAATCAACAACATTGCCCACATTACAGCCACCGTTGGTGTTGTGCTGTGATACGTCTGTTGCTGTTCTCTATAGGGTGTTGTGCTGTGATACGTTTGTTGCTGTTCTCTATAGGGTGTTGTGCTGTGATACGGCTGTTGCTGTTCTCTATAGGGTGTTGTGCTGTGATACCTTATGTTGCTGTTCTCTATAGGGTGTTGTGCTGTGATACGTTTGTTGCTGTTCTCTATAGGGTGTTGTGCTGTGATACGTTTGTTGCTGTTCTCAATAGGGTGTTGTGCTGTGATACGTTATGTTGCTGTTCTCGATAGGGTGTTGTGCTGTGATACGTTATGTTGCTGTCCTCTATAGGGTGTTGTGCTGTGATACGTTATGTTCCTGTTCTCTATAGGGTGTTGTGCTGTGATACGTTTGTTGCTGTTCTCTATAGGGTGTTGTGCTGTGATACGTTTGTTGCTGTTCTCTATAGGGTGTTGTGCTGTGATATGTTATGTTGCTGTTCGCTATAGGGTGTTGTGCTGTGATACGTTTGTTGCTGTTCTCTATAGGGTGTTGTGCTGTGATACGTTATGTTGCTGTTCTCTATAGGGTGTTGTGCTGTGATACGTTTGTTGCTGTTCTCTATAGGATGTTGTGCTTTGATACGTTATGTTGCTCTGAGCTATAGGATGTTGTACTGTGATACGTTTGTTGCTGTTCTCTATAGGGTGTTGTGCTGTGATACCTTATGTTGCTGTTCTCTATAGGGTGTTGTGCTGTGATACGTTTGTTGCTGTTCTCTATAGGGTGTTGTGCTGTGATACGTTTGTTGCTGTTCTCAATAGGGTGTTGTGCTGTGATACATTATGTTGCTGTTCTCTATAGGGTGTTGTGCTGTGATACGTCATGTTGCTGTCCTCTATAGGGTGTTGTGCTGTGATACGTTATGTTGCTGTTCTCTATAGGGTGTTGTGCTGTGATACGTTTGTTGCTGTTCTCTATAGGGTGTTGTGCTGTGATACGTTTGTTGCTGTTCTCTATAGGGTGTTGTTCTGTGATATGTTATGTTGCTGTTCGCTATAGGGTGTTGTGCTGTGATACGTTTGTTGCTGTTCTCTATAGGGTGTTGTGCTGTGATACGTTATGTTCCTGTTCTCTATAGGGTGTTGTGCTGTGATACGTTTGTTGCTGTTCTCTATAGGATGTTGTGCTTTGATACGTTATGTTGCTCTGCGCTATAGGATGTTGTACTGTGATACGTTTGTTGCTGTTCTCTATAGGGTGTTGTGCTGTGATACGTCTGTTGCTGTTCTCTATAGGGTGTTGTGCTGTGATACGTTTGTTGCTGTTCTCTATAGGGTGTTGTGCTGTGATATATTATGTTGCTGTTCGCTATAGGGTGTTGTGCTGTGATACGTTTGTTGCTGTTCTCTATAGGGTGTTGTGCTGTGATACGTTATGTTGCTGTTCTCTATAGGGTGTTGTGCTGTGATACGTTTGTTGCTGTTCTCTATAGGGTGTTGTACTGCGATACGTTTGTTGCTGTTCTCTATAGGGTGTTGTGCTGTGATACGTTATGTTGCTGTTCTCTATAGGATGTTGTGCTTTGATACGTTATGTTGCTCTGCGCTATAGGATGTTGTACTGTGATACGTTTGTTGCTGTTCTCTATAGGATGTTGTGCTGTGATACCTTATGTTGCTGTTCTCTATAGGGTGTTGTGCTGTGATACGCTATGTTGCTGTTCTCTATAGGGTGTTGTGCTGTGATACGTGGTGTTGCTGTGCGCTATAGGGTGTTGAGCTGTGATACGTTATGTTGCTGTTCTCTATAGGGTGTTGTGCTGTGATACGTTATGTTGCTGTCCTGTATAGGGTGTTGTGCTGTGATACGTTATGTTGCTGTTCTCTATAGGGTGTTGTGCTGTGATACGTTTGTTGCTCTTCTCTATAGGGTGTTGTGCTGTGATACGTTTGCTGCTGTTCTCTATAGGGTGTTGTGCTGTGATATGTTATGTTGCTGTTCGCTATAGGGTGTTGTGCTGTGATACGTTTGTTGCTCTGCACTATAGGGTGTTGTGCTGTGATACGTTATGTTGCTGTTCTCTATAGGGTGTTGTGCTGTGATACGTTTGTTGCTGTTCTCTATAGGATGTTGTGCTTTGATACATTATGTTGCTCTGCGCTATAGGATGTTGTATTGTGATACGTTTGTTGCTGTTCTCTATAGGGTGTTGTGCTGTGATACATTATGTTGCTGTTCTCTATAGGGTGTTGTGCTGTGATACGTTTGTTGCTGTTCTCTATAGGGTGTTGTGCTGTGATACGTTTGTTGCTGTTCTCTATAGGGTGTTGTGCTGTGATACGTTTGTTGGTGTTCTCTATAGGGTGTTGTGCTGTGATACGTTATGTTGCTGTTCTCTATAGGGTGTTGTACTGTGATACGTTTGTTGCTGTTCTCTATAGGATGTTGTGCTTTGATACGTTATGTTGCTCTGCGCTATAGGATGTTGTACTGTGATACGTTTATTGCTGTTGTCTATAGGGTGTCTGCTGTGATACGTTATGTTGCTGTTCTCTATAGGGTGTTGTGCTGTGATACGTTTTGTTGCTGTTCTATATAGGGTGTTGTGCCGTGATACGTTATGTTGCTGTTCTCTATAGGGTGTTGTGCTGTGATATGTTATGTTGCTGTTCTCTATAGGGTGTTGTGCTGTGATACGTTTGTTGCTGTTCTCTATAGGGTGTTGTGCTGTGATACGTTTGTTGCTGTTCTGTATAGGTTGTTATGCTGTGATACGTTTCTTGCTCTGCACTATAGGGTGTTGTGCTGTGATACGTTATGTTACTGTTAACTATAGGGTGTTGTGCTGTGATACGCTATGTTGCTGTTCTCTATAGGGTGTTTGCTGTGATACGTGGTGTTGCTGTGCGCTATAGGGTGTTGTGCTTTGATACGTTATGTTGCTGTGCTCTATATGGTGTTGTGCTGTGATATATTATGTTGCTGTTCTCGATAGGGTGTTGTGGTGTGATACGTTATGTTGCTGTTCTCGATAGGGTGTTGTGCTGTGATACGTTTGTTGCTGTGCGCTATAGGGTGTTGTGCTGTGATACGTTATGTTGCTGTTCTCTATAGGGTGTTGTGCTGTGATACGTTGTGTTGCTGTTCTCTATAAGGTGTTGTGCTGTGATACGTTTGTTGCTGTTCTCAATAGGGTGTTGTGCTGTTACGTTGTTGTTCTCTTTAGGGTGTTGTGCTGTGATACGTTGTGTTGCTGTTCTCTATAGGGTGTTGTGCTGTGATACGTTTGTTGCTGTTATCTATAGGGTGTTGTGCTGTGATACGTTGTGTTGCTGTTCTGTATAGGGTGTTGTGCTGTTATGTTGCTGTTCTTTATAGGGTGTTGTTCTGTGATACGTTATGTTGCTGTGCGCTATAGGGTGTTGCTTTGTTCTCGGTTCTGTTGTGTTGCATTGTGTTATTGTAAATTGTGTTTTGTTATATTGTGTTGACTGTCGAACGGTTTGCTATACTGCGTTGAGTTATTGTTGTTGCTGTTGCTGTTGTTGTTGTTCTTGTTGCTGTTGTTATTGCTATTGTTATTGTTGTTGCTGTTCTTGTTGCTCTTGTTATTGTTATTGTTTTTGTTCTTGTTGCTCTTGTTATTGTTATTGTTGTTGTTGTTGTCGCTGTTGTTGTTCTTGTTGCTTTTGTTATTGTTATTGTTATTGTTGTTGTTGTTCTTGTTGTTCTTGTTATTGTTTTTGTCGCTGTTCTTTTTCTTGTTGTTTTTGTTCTTTTTCTTGTTGCTCTTGGCGAGTTTAAATTTTTTTTATTTTTAATAAACATTCTATTGTGTTTATGCGTAATCATACGTTAAATTATTACATATTGTGTCATGTTGTATTGTGTTGTCCTGAGCTAATGTGCTACGTTGCATTGTGTTGTGTTATGTTATTGTGACGGACCGTTTTCCGTCACGTCACAAATTTTTGTGCAACCGTGCTAACCAGAAGGTAGTCGTCCGGAAGCCGGTTGGAAAGTTTACCTGACTGCCGCTCACCTGCGCTCTGTTTAAGCCGGTGAGCTGAAACGGTTAGGCAGTCTCTGCAGTGATTCCGGCAACGCAACTACCCAGAAGACGAAGAGGGACTCCCATCTGTTTTTGGTGGTAGTCAGGTATTTATCATTCAATATTTATTTATTTGCAAACCGAAACCGTATTCCCGTTTAGGAGCAACTGAAACTCCATCAGCGCACTGTGAAAGTTTTGTTTAGAAAAGAAAAGCATTTGTTGTGTTCTGTTATCCTATGACTTGATAGGGTAGCAAAACGAAATTATTTTGGAAAACATGAATAGAAGTTAGTGTTAAAGGAAGTGGTCTTCAGGAAAAGAAAAAAGATTTTATTTATTCTGTGACTTAACTTTGCGAGAAGAGGGAGAGTTTCGATGCTATGGATAATAAGCTTCCAAAGTGAGCGACATAGACTATCATATATGCTGGTTTTGATTTTTGATGTGGATGAGTATTCAACTCACTCTTGATATGAATATTGAATAGTTGTGTGTTGGTAAACAAGAGTGCGTGGAAATCTTTCCCTTACATATATTGAAGTAGATGAATCTTTTGAAAAAAATACCTTCTAAAATCTGGTGATTATATGAAATGAAATGAACATTTTGTCGTGACATTTATAGTTTGATGAAAAGTAATAATTAATTCTGTGTAATGATTGTATTCATGGTTTATTGAAGAGGGTCTAGGTGGGAATCCTTCCCCCAATTTGGAAAACTAGATTTTGAAAGGTTTATAAAGAAATCCTTTTCTGTGTAGTGTTGTGATTCTGGAAAAGGGAATGTTGTAGTGTTATGATTCCGGAAAAGGGAATGTTGTAGTGTTATGTTTCCGGAAAAGGGAATGTTGTAGTGTTATGATTCCGGAAAAGGGAATGTTGTAGTGTTATGATTCCGGAAAAGGGAATGTTGTAGTGTTATGATTCCGGAAAAGGGAATGTTGTAGTGTTATGATTCCGGAAAAGGGAATGTTGTAGTGTTATGAAGAAAGAATATGCTGATGTTTGTCCCAAGTTCTAGTGGAATGTGATGTGGCTAATGAATATGAATGTAGTCGTAATTGTAAT
This sequence comes from Conus canariensis, assembly GCA_033310375.1. Taxonomy (NCBI): domain Eukaryota; kingdom Metazoa; phylum Mollusca; class Gastropoda; order Neogastropoda; family Conidae; genus Conus; species Conus canariensis. Next base: position 2,124,949 of record CM065732.1, on the reverse strand, counting down.
GAATAGTAGCCATGATAATCAAGGTAGTTAATCAGTTCCTCAAGGTAGAAGTGTACCCTGGTCTGAAGGGGACTGGCTGCCACTTTCTGAGGGTCGGGGCCATAGCCGTGTTCTACCCTCTCGTTCTCCGCCTTGTGTCGGTATTGAGAGGCCGGCCTGAGTGCCGACAACTACCCTACCTGCCACTGCGCCCGGGACCGACTACCCGCTGAGCCAGTTGGGCTGGAGACGCCGCTGCTGCCAAGCCAGAGCGCCGCTCCCGAGATTCGATCCAGCGACCTGTTGGCTAGGCCGTCGCTGCGTTCTGTGTTTTTGTGTATAAGCCACAGCTCCTGTGTGAGACTGTCGCCTTGTCGTCGGCAGAGACGCCGCGAGTGCGGTAGTGATATTGAGCCACAGCTCCTGTGTGAGACTGTCGCCTTGTCGTCGGCAGAGACGCCGCGAGTACGGTAGTGATTTTGAGCCACAGCTCTGTGAAGTTCTATAAGTCCTGTGTCGGACTTGACTCTGAAGACGTCGTCTTCGTCGTCTTCATCGTCTTCGTCGTCTTCGTCGTCTTTAGCATCCTCCTCGTCATCGCTATATTATATTTAGATATAGTTATGTGTGTACGCCTTATGGTTGGCGTGCCGACCTATTGATGAACTTATATTTATTATATATGTTTGTCTGATGGCTCGGGTAGTATAAAACAAAAAAAAGTGTTGTTCTGTTGCCTGGCTGTCAATATTCGGGTGTGTGTGTGTGTGTGTGTGTGTGTGGTGTGTGTGTGTGTGTGTGTGATGTGAATTGGAGAAGTCGTGCATGCATCCATAAGTTCTGTGTGAGAGTCAGACAGTGACACCCGCAGACACGACCCATTCCATCCGTAACAGTTATGTTAAGTCTTTTCATGCCATGTTGTGTTGTGTTATGTTAAGTCTTTTCATGTCATGTTGTTTTGTGTTAAGTCTTTTCATGTCATGTTTGTTTATGTTAAGTCTTTTCATGTCATGTTGTGTTATGTTCAGTCTTTTCATGTCATGTTGTGTTGTGTTGTGTTCAGTCTTTTCATGCCATGTTGTGTTGTGTTAAGTCTTTTCATGCCATGTTGTGTTATGTTCAGTCTTTTCATGTCATGTTGTGTTGTGTTATGTTCAGTCTTTTCATGTCATGTTGTGTTGTGTTATGTTCAGTCTTTTCATGTCATGTTGTGTTGTGTTATGTTAAGTCTTTTCATGCCATGTTGTGTTGTATTATGTTCAGTCTTTTCATGTCATGTTGTGTTATGTTAAGTCTTTTCATGCCATGTCATGTTGTGTTATGTTAAGTCTTTTCATGCCATGTTTGTGTTGTGTTCAGTCTTTTCATGCCATGTTGTGTTGTGTTATGTTCAGTCTTTTCATGCCATGTCATGTTGTGTTGTGTTCAGTTCTTTTCATGCCATGTTGTGTTGTGTTATGTTCAGTCTTTTCATGCCATGTTGTGTTATGTTTATGTTCAGTCTTTTCATGCCATGTTGTGTTATGTTCAGTCTTTTCATGCCATGTTGTGTTGTGTTATGTTAAGTCTTTTCATGCCATGTTGTGTTGTGTTATGTTCAGTCTTTTCATGCCATGTTGTGTTGTGTTATGTTCAGTCTTTTCATGCCATGTTGTGTTATGTTCAGTCTTTTCATGCCATGTTGTGTTATGTTCAGTCTTTTCAATGTCATGTTGTGTTGTGTTATGTTCAGTCTTTTCATGCCATGTTGTGTTATGTTAAGTCTTTTCATGCCATGTTGTGTTGTGTTATGTTCAGTCTTTTCATGCCATGTTGTGTTATGTTCAGTCTTTTCATGCCATGCTGTGTTATGTTCAGTCTTTTCATGCCATGTTGTGTTGTGTTATGTTCAGTCTTTTCATGTCATGTTGTGTTATGTTCAGTCTTTTCATGCTATGTTGTGTTATGTTCAGTCTTTTCATGCCATGTTGTGTTATGTTCAGTCTTTTCATGCCATGTCATGTTGTGTTATGTTCAGTCTTTTCATGCCATGTTTGTGTTATGTTCAGTCTTTTCATGCCATGTTGTGTTATGTTCAGTCTTTTCATGCCATGTTGTGTTATGTTATGTTCAGTCTTTTCATGCCATGTTGTGTTTGTGTTATGTTCAGTCTTTTCATGCCATGTTGTGTTGTGTTATGTTCAGTCTTTTCATGCCATGTTGTGTTATGTTCAGTCTTTTCATGCCATGTTGTGTTGTGTTATGTTCAGTCTTTTCATGCCATGCTGTGTTATGTTCAGTCTTTTCATGCCATGTTGTGTTGTGTTGTGTTCAGTCTTTTCATGCCATGTTGTGTTTATGTTAAGTCTTTTCATGCCATGTTGTGTTTGTTAAGTCTTTTCATGCCATGTTGTTTGTGTTATGTTCAGTCTTTCATGCATGTTGTGTTATGTTCAGTCTTTTCATGCCATGTTGTGTTATGTTAAGTCTTTTCATGCCATGTTGTGTTATGTTCAGTCTTTTCATGCCATGTGTGTTATGTTATGTCTTTCTCTTTTCATGCATGTGTGTATGTTAGTCTTTTCATGCCATGTGTGTTGTAGTCTTTCATGCATGTTTGTGTTATGTTAGTCTTTCATGCCATGTTGTGTTATGTTCAGTCTTTTCATGCCTGTTGTGTTATGTTAAGTCTTTTCATGCCATGTTGTGTTATGTTCAGTCTTTTCATGTCATGTTGTGTTATGTTAGTCTTTTCATGCCATGTTGTTTATGTTAATCTTTCATCCATGTTGTGTTATGTTAGTCTTTCATGCCATGTTTTGTTATGTTTCTTTTCATGCATGTTGTGTTGTGTTATGTAGTCTTTTCATGTCATGTTGTGTTATGTTCAGTCTTTTCATGCCTTTGTTGTGTTATGTTCAGTCTTTTCATGCCATGTTGTGTTATGTTCAGTCTTTTCATGCCATGTTGTGTTATGTTAAGTCTTTTCATGCCATGTTGTGTTATTTCAGTCTTTTCATGCCATGTGTTGTTTATGTTATCTTTTCATGCCATGTTTGTGTTTGTTCATTTTTTCATGCCATGTTGTTGGTTATTTCAGTCTTTTCATGCCATGTTGTGGTTATGTTAGTCTTTTCATGCCATGTTGTGTTTGTATGTTAGTCTTTTCATGCCATGTTGGTTGTGTTATGTTCAGTTTTTCATGCATGTTGTGTTATGTTAGTCTTTTCATGCCATGTTGTGTTGTGTTATGTTCAGTCTTTTCATGCATGTTGTGTTTATGTTCAGTCTTTTCATGCCATGTTGTGTTATGTTCAGTCTTTTCATGCCATGTTGTGTTATGTTAGTCTTTTCATGCCATGTTTTTTGTTTATGTTCATCTTTTCATGCATGTGTGTTGTGTTATGTTCAGTCTTTTCATGCCATGTTGTGTTGTGTATGTCAGTCTTTTCATGCATGTTGTGTTTATGTTAGTCTTTTCATGCCATGTTGTGTTTGTTCAGTCTTTTCATGCCATGTTGTGTTATGTTAGTCTTTTCATGCCATGTTGTGTTATGTTAGTCTTTTCATGCATGTTGTGTTGTGTTAGTTCTTTCATGCCATGTTGTGTTTGTTTAGTCTTTTCATGCCATGTTGTGTTGTTATGTTCAGTCTTTTCATGCATGTTGTGTTTTTAGTCTTTTCATGCCATGTGTGTTTGTTCAGTCTTTTCATGCCATGTTGTGTGTTATGTTCAGTCTTTTCATGCCATGTTGTGTTTGTTAAGTCTTTTCATGCCATGTTGTGTTATGTTCAGTCTTTTCATGCATGTTTGTTGTGTTATGTTAGTCTTTTCATGCCATTGTTGTGTTATGTTCAGTCTTTTCATGCATGTTGTGTTATGTTAGTCTTTTCATGCCATGTTGTGTTGTGTTATGTTAGTCTTTTCATGCATGTTGTGTTATGTTCAGTCTTTTCATGCCATGCTGTGTTATGTTAAGTCTTTTCATGCCATGTTGTGTTGTGTTATGTTCAGTCTTTTCATGCCATGTTGTGTTATGTTCAGTCTTTTCATGCCATGTTGTGTTATGTTCAGTCTTTTCATGCCATGTCATGTTGTGTTATGTTCAGTCTTTTCATGCCATGTTGTGTTGTGTTATGTTCAGTCTTTTCATGCCATGTTGTGTTATGTTAAGTCTTTTCATGCCATGTCATGTTGTGTTATGTTCAGTCTTTTCATGCCATGTTGTGTTGTGTTATGTTCAGTCTTTTCATGCCATGTTGTGTTATGTTCAGTCTTTTCATGCCATGTTGTGGTTATGTTCAGTCTTTTCATGCCATGTTGTGTTATGTTCAGTCTTTTCATGCCATGTTGTGTTGTGTTATGTTCAGTCTTTTCATGCCATGTTGTGTTATGTTAAGTCTTTTCATGTCATGTTGTGTTATGTTAAGTCTTTTCATGCCATGTTGTGTTAAGTCTTTTCATGTCATGTTGTGTTATGTTAAATCTTTTCATGCCATATAGTGTTGCGTTATGACGTGTTACGCCCTGTTGTGTGGCGTTGTGCAGTGTTGGGGTGCGCTGTGTGACGTTGTCATGGGTTATGGCGTATGATGCTGTGTTTTAGGACATTGTGTTATCGTGGTTACGTCGTATGATGCTGTGTTTTGTGACATTGTGTTGTGTTGCGTTGCCTTCCGTTTTGTCGTGTCGTGTTGTGTTACACTGCACTGTGTTGTGTTACACCACACTGCGTTGCGTTGTGTTGTGTTGTGCTGTGCTGTGGTATGCTGTGTTGTGCTGTGATGTGCTATGTTGTGCTGTGCTGTGCTGTTTGCTGTGCTGTGTTGTGTTGTGCTGTTTTGTGCTATGCTGTGTTATGTTGTGTTGTGTTGTGCTGTGTTGTGCTGTGCTGTGATGTGATGTGTTGTGCTGTGCTGTGCTGTGCTGTGTTGTTGTGTTGTGCTGTGCTGTGTTGCTGTGTTGTGTTGTGCTGTGCTGTGCTGTGCTGTGTTGTGCTGTGCTGCGCTGTGTTGTGCTGTGCTGTGTTATGTTGTGTTGTGCTGTGTTATGTTGTGTTGTGCTGTGCTGTGCTGTGCTGTGCTGTGCTGTGTGCACTGTTCTGTTGTTGGGTTACCTTACGGTTTGTTCTGTTCTGCTTCGTTGGGTTGTGTGTCTCTAAGTCCCTGTGACTGTTGTACTTTTATTCCCGCTGTTATGTGCCACGTTGCGTTGTTTCATATTTCCTTGTCTTGCGCTGCCTTGCTTAGCGTTGTTTTGTGTTGTGTTGCATTACGTGGTTTTGTATTGTCTTCTGTCGTGTGGTGTCGAGTCGTGTTGCGTTGTACTGCAGCATTACCACTTCAAAAAGTATGTTTACGTGACTTCGTAGTTTACTGCCTTTGCGTCTGCAAGTTCAAGTTGACTATTGAACTGATTAATTAGAGATATCAACGACAGCCAGATGTTTCGTCTGTAAGTTCAAGTTGACTATTGGACTGAATAACTGGAGATACTAATGACAGCCAGATGTTTCGCAAGTACAAAAACATTTGCTTTCTGCCATCGCCTAATGTCTGGTGGATCGATGGCCTCTTATTGATGCATTCCACTTGCAAAGATCCAAATGGATGAGAGTTTTTTCTCTCCCCCACCTCTCCCATCTCACTCTCCTCCAGGCCTCTGTTAGCTAGTTGAGATTCCACCTAAATACATTGCAATCTCTGTTAGCCAGTTGACATCCCACCTAAATACATTACAACCTCTGTTAGCTCGTTGGTATTCTACCTAAATACATTGCAATCTCTGTTAGCTAGTTGACATCCCACCTAAATACATTACAATCTCTGTTAGCTAATTGACATTCCACCTAAATACATTGCAATCTCTGTTACCTCGTTGACATTCCACCTAAATACATTGCAATCTCTGTTAGGTAGTTGGCATTCCACCTGAGTACATTGCAATTTCTGTTAGGTAGTTGGCATTCCACTTAATACATTACAATCTCTGTTAGCTAGTTGACATTCCACCTAAATACATTACAATCTCTGTTAGCTAGTTGGCATTCCACCTAAATACATTAAATCTGTGTTAGCTAGTTGACATTCCACCTAAATACATTGCAATGTATGTTAGCTAGTTGGCATTCCACCTAAATACATTGCAATCTGTGTTAGCTAGTTGACATTCCACCTATATACATTGCAATCTCTGTTAGCTCGTTGATATTCCACCTAAATACATTGCAATCTCTGTTAGGTAGTTGGCATTCCACCTGAATACACTGCAATCACTGTTAGCTCGTTGACATTCCACCTAAATACATTGCAATCTCTGTTAGCTATTTGACATTCCACCTCAATACATTGCAATCTCTGTTAGCTAATTGACATTCCACCTCAATACATTGCAATCTCTGTTAGCCATTTGACATTCCACCTAATTACATTGCATCTCTGTTAGCTATTTAACATTCCACCTCAATACATTGCAATCTCTGTTAGCTATTTGACATTTCACCTAATTACATTACAATCTCTGTTAGCTATTTGACATTCCACCCCAATACATTGCAATCTCTGTTAGCTATTTGACATTCCACCTGAATACATTACAATCTCTGTTAGCTAGTTGATGTTCCACCTCAATACATTGCAATCTCTGTTAGCTATTTGACATTCCACCCCAATACATTGCAATCTCTGTTAGCTATTTGACATTCCACCTCAATACATTGCAATCTCTGTTAGCTCGTTGACGTTCCACCTAATTACATTGCAATCTCTGTTAGCTAGTTGACATTCCACCTAATTACATTACAATCTCTGTTAGCTCGTTGATATTCCACCTAAATACATTAAAATCTCTGTTAGGTGGTTGACATTCCACCTGAATACGTTGCAATCTCTGTTATCTCGTTGACGTTCCACCTGAATACATTGCAATCTTTGTTAGGTCGTTGACGCTCCACCTAATTACATTGCAATCTCTGTTATCTAGTTGACATTCCACCTCAATACATTGCAATCTCTGTTAGCTAGTTGACATTCCACCTCAATACATTGCAATCTCTGTTAGCTCGTTGACGTTCCACCTAATTACATTGCAATCTCTGTTAGCTATTTGACATTCCACCTCAATACATTGCAATCTCTGTTAGCTAGTTGACGTTCCACCTAATTACATTGCAATCTCTGTTAGCTCGTTGACGTTCCACCTAATTACATTGCAATCTCTGTTAGCTATTTGACATTCCACCTCAATACAATGCAATCTCTGTTAGCTAGTTGACATTCCACCTCAATACATTGCAATCTCTGTTAGCTCGTTGACGTTCCACCTAATTACATTGCAATCTCTGTTAGCTATTTGACATTCCACCTCAATACATTGCAATCTCTGTTAGCTAGTTGACATTCCACCTCAATACATTGCAATCTCTCTTAGCTCGTTGACGTTCCACCTAATTACATTGCAATCTCTGTTAGCTATTTGACATTCCACCTCAATACATTGCAATCTCTGTTAGCTCGTTGACGTACCACCTAATTACATTGCAATCTCTGTTAGCTATTTGACATTCCACCTAAATACATTGCAATCTCTGTGAGCTATTTGACATTCCACCTCAATACAATGCAATCTCTGTTAGCTCGTTGACGTACCACCTAATTACATTGCAATCTCTGTTAGCTAGTTGACGTTCCACCTAATTACATTGCAATCTCTGTTAGCTCGTTGACGTACCACCTAATTACATTGCAATCTCTGTTAGCTATTTGACATTCCACCTCAATACATTGCAATCTCTGTTAGCTCGTTGACGTACCACCTAATTACATTGCAATCTCTGTTAGCTCGTTGACGTACCACCTAATTACATTGCAATCTCTGTTAGCTAGTTGACATTCCACCTCAATACATTGCAATCTCTGTTAGCTCGTTGACGTACCACCTAATTACATTGTAATCTCTGTTAGCTATTTGACATTCCACCTCAATACATTGCAATCTCTGTTAGCTCGTTGACGTACCACCTAATTACATTGCAATCTCTGTTAGCTATTTGACATTCCACCTCAATACATTGCAATCTCTGTTAGCTCGTTGACGTACCACCTAATTACATTGCAATCTCTGTTAGCTCGTTGACGTACCACCTAATTACATTGCAATCTCTGTTAGCTAGTTGACATTCCACCTCAATACATTGCAATCTCTGTTAGCTCGTTGACGTACCACCTAATTACATTGCAATCTCTGTTAGCTATTTGACATTCCACCTCAATACATTGCAATCTCTGTTAGCTCGTTGACGTACCACCTAATTACATTGCAATCTCTGTTAGCTAGTTGACATTCCACCTCAATACATTGCAATCTCTGTTAGCTCGTTGACGTACCACCTAATTACATTGCAATCTCTGTTAGCTATTTGACATTCCACCTAAATACATTGCAATC
>CM065732.1:2074042-2114042 GCA_033310375.1 Conus canariensis | reverse complement strand
CTCCTTTGAGTCCTATGCTTATTTTTTTATTGAACAATTTTTCGTTTTTTACAAGACATACACAACTTCACACCGAGACGCATGCATTTCCTTCATAAGTTGTAAATGGGGGAAAGAAAGAAGAAAAACAACAAGGAAAAAAAAAACAAAAACAAAACAAAACAAAAAACAAACAAACAAAACAAAACAAAAACAAAAAAACCAAAAAAAAAAAAACAAAAAAAAAAACCCACACCATCCATCCCCCTCCCCCATACATATATTTGTATTCACATACACGCGTGGTGAATGACAACATTTTTGAATATTACACACTTTCCCCTCCCTCCCTCCTATTTCTGTGTCGGGTATAATTTCTGCTATATTTGCAAGAATAAATGAAACGAGGATGATAAAATCAAACTAAGTAAATAAAGATACGGTTTGTACGTTACATCAATGACAACATACATCACAGTGCACACACTGTACAGTAATAGGCAACATGTGCACACACATACGTATTTGGGAGTCATTAAAAAATTGCAACAGGCTCGAAAGCCATGGGTAACAAGCAATTACCCTATACAACAGATAATACATGTGCATACAAGACTGAACAACAGTTGGTGATACTCGTGTAATAAAATAGATATTTGTGGAATGGGAGAAAGAAGGCAATCAAGGAATTACTGTAAGATATGGGAACCAGGTTTCTTCAAACTGTCTTGCATTATAATTTATAACAGCTAAATATTTTTCAATATTATATCTATTTTTCAAAATTGCATTAAAAGCCAACAAAGTAGGATGGACATCTCGAAGTTTACATGTATAAATGTAGAATTTAGCTAACAGAAGAATGAGGTCCATTACTTTATCTGTTTTTATATCTACTTTGACCCTAAATAGAACAAATTGCTTGTTTATATTTATATTATGACAATGTCGGCATTTGTCTTTGAACATATTTTCAAAATCATTCCAAACTGTCTTGCATAATAATTTAACTGTTATAAATTATAATGCAAGACAGTTTGAAGAAATTTGGTTCCCATATCTTACAGTAATTCCTTGATTCCCTTCGGGCAGAGCCTCTGCCTAAGGAGACTATGCTCAGAGGAGGAAGTATTCTTCAAGCGTTGTGTGGAACTGAAGGGCCGTCTCGTGAAGCGGGGCTACCCCCCAGGCCTGGTGCAAAAAGCCATTGACCGGGCGGCAGCAATACCAAGGCAGCAGACCCTCACGTACAGGAACAGGGCCTTCTCCACAGGACGCATCCCCTTCATAATTACACAAAACCCCGCCCACCCTCCCATTGCCCAGTGGCTACGGGAGCTCCTGCCCACGCTCCATACCAGCAGAAGGATGAGAAAGGCCATCCCCCAAGCCCCCATGGTAGGAGAGCGGAAGTGCAGAAACCTGCGCAGTCTGCTCATGCCCTCCCAGTCTCCCCCTGTGCAGGTGGCAGTGTCCCCAGGGCCTGCAGGCTGCTACAGGTGCCAGTCAAAGAGCTGTGTCCTCTGCGCTGAACATCTGTAAGAGACCACACAGTTCACCAGTGTCCGCACCGGTCAGGTGTTCCAGGTACGCCATAGACTGACGTGCACCAGCAGTGATGTGGTGTACCTCATCAATTGTGTACGCTGTGGGGACACGCAGTACGTTGGGGAGACGGAACAGCCACTAAAGAAACGCTTTTATGGCCACAGGTCAAGCATAAAAAATGAAGGGACCAGAGAAACGGAAGGCTGCCGCGCTGAAACCCTGGTAGCCGAACACTTCCAAGGTAACAACCACTCCATGGCGGACATGAGGGTTATTGCAATAGAACAGTGCCACTTCAAGAATGCGTGCAAACGCAAAGTCAGGGAACGATTGTGGCGCAACAAACTGAAAACAAATTACCCTGACGGCCTAAATGTATGGGACTAGAGCTCAGGTGGTGTCCACGGTTCTTCTCCTGCTGCCACTCGGACAAACTGTGTGTGTGTGTTTTTTTTTCTAAAGAATTAAAAGAAAGAAGGAAAGAGAGAGAGAGAGAGAGAGGAGAGAGAGAGAGAGAGAGAGAGAGAGAGAGAGACAGAGAGAAAGGAAGAAGAAGAGAGAGAGAGAAAGGAAGAAACAGAACAAAAATCTTCCAGGTTTGACGACATAAACGAGAGACCAAAAAAAAACGTATAGGTGATGACGTATGATAAGATAGACGTCAAAGGAGGACTACTAGGTGTTCCAAGGTGACAGTCCTGAAGAAGTCCATTAAAGACGAAAATTTGGCAGACAACAACTGGTGTTTTTTTTGTTGTTGTGATCAAGTGTATTCCAAAATTTTTTAACAGCAATACAGGCATGCATCATGTGATGAATGGTTTGTTCTTCTTGATTACAAAAGTTGCAAATAGGAGAATCAGAGATTTTACACATAAATAAGTATCTTTGAGTTGGGAGCAGCCTATGTAGAAGTCTAGTCTGAAACCATCTCAGTTGGACATCTGTTGTAGTTTTAAAGCAGTGAGAAAAGATCAATTTCCAGTTTAGATTCTCAAAAAGAGTATTCCATTTAGTGACACAAGTAGGTATGGCATTGTTATCATTCAAAATATTTTGTACACATTTATTGCCTTTTCTGATAAAAAATCATACTTTCTGATCGAACAATTTAGATCTGTTGGTAAAGACAACATTTAATTTCCTGCCATAAGAACGAATAGCACTGAGAATACCTTCATACAAAAGAAGAATTAGTTCTGATTCCTGGAAAACTTGTCAGAAACTCTCTGCGTGACATGAAATTGCCATCCTCATTCATTAATTGCTTTACAAAAAAAATATATTGTAGTTATATCATTCTTGCACAAATATAACTTAAATTTTTTTTAAAAATAATATTCACATTGTAATGGATACATTCTGACATAAAATCATGAACAGAGGAAGGTTTACATTTCAAACACAATTTTTTATAATGTCTCAAAACATCCTTCCAAAATGGATTCTGAACATTCTGCATAACAATATTTACATATTCTGCTCCCAAAATATCGCACATCATCGAACATAGGAAACATATTTAGAGTAAATATTTTCCAATCGCTATCATCATAAAATAGTCTTCGTAACCAACTGATTTTCATGGAAGACATAAAATTTTTAACGTTAAGCATTTTTAAGCCACCAGCGCTGTATTCTTTTTCAATTACTGACTTTTTAATTTTACCCCTCTTCCCATTCCATAAAAAGGTGTATAATTCCCTTTCTAAGGATGCAATGAAATCATCCGGGGGTCCGGTAGGTTGATCAGGAGATGGACAATTTTTGAAAATACTAAAGTCTTGATAACTGTTATTTTGCCAAAAGGGGTGATTTGCCGTTTCTTCCATGATGTTAGAATTCTTCTTATTGCTAAGAGTCTATCTTCATAATTGATACGTACAATGCTATCTGTGTTAGTAGAAAATTTAAAACCAAGAATTTTAAAAGTACCTGGATCCTACACAAATTTTTTGTCCCTCATATATTGAATGCCACAGTTTCTCCCACTTCCTATCCAGATAATTTGAGTTTTATCAAAGTTTATTTTTAGACTCGAGATGTGTGAGAATTTTGTGAGCACACTTACGGTTTCATTGAATGATCTTTCAGAACCATCAAGATATAAGGTTGTGTCATCAGCAAACTGTGACAGTAACATTTTCTTTCTCTTTTATTTTGATACCTTTAATATTTTCATTTTTACGGATCAAAAGTGATAAAATTTCTGCAATACTAAGTACAAATAAGGCGAAGACGGATCTCCCTGTCGGACCCCCTTTCGATCTTAAACCAGGGTGAATACTGACCATTCACCAAAACACAAGTAGTTATACTGCAATAAAAGGTTTTTATCCACTGTATTATATCCGAACCAAAGTTAAAAAAATGTAAACATTTCGAAAGAAAGGACCAGGAAACACTGTCAAACGCCTTTTCAAAATGAATAGATAATAGCATTCCCGGAATATTTTCTTTTTCCACATATAACAAGGTATCATAAAGCAAACGAATGTTTTCCCCAATAAAACGTCCTTTTAGAAAACCTTTTTGACACTCATAAATAAAATTTGGTAGAACATCTTTTAGCAGGTTAGCAATACACGCTGAGGCTATCTTATAGGTAGTGTTTAAAAGGGAGATAGGTCGCCAGTTTTTGATGAATCTCTTTGGTTTCCCTTCTTTGGGAATGCAGGTGATGGAACCCTGTCTCTGTGTTATAGACATCTGACCTTTTTCGAAACCCTCATTGACAGACTGTACTAAGAATATGCCAATATCAAGAAAGAAGAATTTTAAAAACTCCACTGTAAATCCATCAGGACCTGGGATCTTACCATTTTTCATGTTTTTTAATGCTTTAGTAGCCTCTTCAAAGGTAATTAATCCTTCTATTGCTTCACTATCTTCATTGGATAAAATAGTAGCATTTGGGCACTCATCCGGAATGTTAATGTCGGTTACATCTGTAGACTTGTATAATTCTGTGTAAAATTGTCTTACTTCATTAAGTATAGTTTCTTGATCGGAGATAATACTTTGTCATCAGTTTCAAGAAATGGTATGGATTTATCTAAATAGTTTCGGTTTTCTAAATTACAAAAGTACTTAGTCACTTTTTCTCCTTGATCAATCCAACGCATCTGTGAGCGCACAGATATTCCTTGAATGTTTATTTGTCTAATTTCTTGTAACTGTAGTTTTAAATTTTCTAAACATGGAATGTCCTCATGTCGTAAATTATTTTCAAGATTTTTTTTTCCAAATCAGACTCTTGTTCACCCAATACCTTTTTCCTATGTGTGGAGTAAGAAATCGTTTTACCTCTAATTTCAAGCAATAATGTTTCAAAGAATAACTGATCATCTATTTGAAAAAATAAGTTTTCATTTGGTATACCATTTACATTGTCCATGTTATAAACAAGCACCGCATGTTGTTTCTTAATCTCCGAATTAAGATTTTTTATTTCCAAAATATACTTTTTGTCTTTTAGAAGACTATTATTAAATTTCCAAAAGGGTCTATCTCTTTTGAATTCATCTTTTTTCAAAGCTAAGGTGACAAGAGAATGATCTGATCTGTAGCCAGGGTCAGTATATTACATCATTAACTATAGACAAAAATTCTTCACTAATTAAAAAATAATCTAGTTGTGCCTGTTTTATTGAGTTAAAATTTCTCCATGTGTATTTTCTTTTGTCGGGATACATTTCCCTACACACATTAAAAAGGTTATATTCTGTCATAATGCTGTAAATCTTTTTCCGTGTCCAGGCACGATTCATAGTACTAGAATAATTACAAATATCTAAATCAGTATTTAGAGGGCAGTTCCAATCCTCTGTAACAATTATATGTTCATTCCCAATATTTTCAATGTGGTCAAAAACACTACCAAAAAAATCTGGCCTGTCGCCACTGCTAGGGCCATACAAACTGACTAAAGTAAATTTCTTCTTAAGAGTTTCGATATTCAACACAATATAACAACCATGCTGGTCTTTGATTACATCGTGCAGTTTGTACTCAAATTTGTTATTAAATAAGATAGCCACACCATTTTTGTTAGTTTCACAGCCACTGAGCCAAACCCTATAACCCCAGCTTGTCTGTATATAGCTCTCAATGTCTGCCTTAAAGTGAGTCTCTTGAAGACAAAAAATGTTAGCCTCTGTCTTTCTTAGGAAGTCGAATACATCTCTTCTTTTAGTAGAATCGTTAAGCCCATTGCAATTGAATGAGCAAATTCTAAATGCTTTATTCGATGCCATTGTGCTGAACAAGGAGGCAAATAGAGTGTAAGAAAGCATGGTAATAGGTCGAAAAAAATGAGATCATGTGAAATCGTAGAATGAGTGTTAGCCCATTGCTCAAATTCAAAATCAAAGCCAGCCAAAAGTACCATATGTACAAACTTTGCAGACACTGACGGACCATCCAAGTATGTTGCTCAACGTTGAAGTACGAAGCATAAAAAATATGGAGTAGCTTCTTTTTATGACCCACGTGAAACACACACTGCGATGACCCAATTTCTACCTTACCCCCGCTCCCTTTCTCCCAACCCCGTAACCCTTCTCTCTCACACACACATTCAAATAATACAAAAACAAGAATACAACAAAAAGACAAACAACACTTACTTGTTTGATTCATCCATGGGTGTACCGCCAGTACTCCAACCCACATTATTATAAGAAATCGGTTTAGAGAAATGGCAACACCTTTTTACAAGTTCCAGCATGACTTCTCTGCATGCAGACATTTGCAGCAACACACGTGATGTAAAAACTGAACGTCACGTGATCAAACAAAACTAAGAGTCCTCCCAATATTTTGAAGCCCAAGTAGAATACAATGCAAAGTGAAATACATACTGCCAGCTATTGAGCTGGGACATTCAAACTTATGTAAAAATTAACAGAACAATCGGAAAAAAACAACAACAAACAAACAAAAAAAACAAACAAAAAAAAACAACAACAAAAAACAAAAAAAAACAAAAAACCCCCCCAAAAAAACACGAGGACGCTTGAACAAACTAATCCTTGACCTTGAGACAGGACATGCGCGGAAGAAAAATGTAAAATTTACAAAACATTATGCACTGACGTACAGACAAGGAATGGTGGAACTTCAAGAATTTCCGTAACAGTTAACCGATGGAAACTAACAACATTATCAATCCGTCAACAAGTTTACGAGTGGAAGAAATAAAGTGAAAAATGAAATGAAACAATAGTAAGGCCAAAAACAAAAACAAAAAACAAAACACAAAACCCCCCCCAAAAAAAAAACAACAAAAAAACCTAGGCTAGCTACCTGATGCAGACGAGGGATGTCGAAGCAGACGACACACAGGACTTCCGGTTCTAACGGGGCGGTGTTTCTCTGGAATGCTGTCTGAAATCAGCGAGTGATCTCACAGGCACCACTCTCCCGTTTGTCGTCTTTGCCCACACAGTCCCATTCTTGGTCCACGCCTGCTGACAGGCAGTGTCACTTTTCACACTACACAACAGTGAATACGTACGAGGGGTCAGATCCTCAACAGGGTTGTAGTGCGCATGCGTGGAGGAGAGACGCTCTTCGACTGATGGCTCTGGAATATTAGCAAATATTAGCAAATTTCCCAAGACGTTGGTGTTAGACATAAATAAGCTTAAAGCTGCAGGTTGTTGGGGGAATTTGGGAACAACTCGTGAAAGTTGAAAGGCAAATTGGGTAAAAGTATTGTACAAACACGTTTTTTGTTGCTGTATCTTGTTCCCGCGCTGTATCTGGGGCACTTCCGGTGGCCTGGGCTGGGCTGTTTACTTATCGAATTCGAGGTGAGTGGACTTTTACCTTGCTTTATTCGTCTACGCCATAATGAGCAGTACATCGACGAGGAAGAGTTCGGCATCGGCGGCAGATACTGTGCAATGTGGTCATTGTAAGAAGGTAGTAAAAGACAACCAAAAGTCAGTGCAGTGTGGACTGTGCGATAGGTGGTTCCATGCTTCTTGTCAGGCAATCACGGATGATGTCTATGAAGTTGTCAAGAATGACAGCAACTCAAAAATGCCACAGATTCATTGGTATTGCAACAGTTCATGCAACATACTGGCAACGAGATTTATCAGTAATATGACAAAGCTCCAGCACGACGTTGGCAAACTGAAAGAAACAGTAACTGAGTTTTGTGACAGGGTGAAGACGATTGAGGAGGGAAAATTCACTGAACCCATGATAAACGTGGTGAAAAATTTGCAACAGGAAAACCAGTCTGCAGAGAGTAACATTCTTAAAAAGGATGACGTAGAGAAGCTTGTTGCCATTAAAACCAAGGAGCAGGTAGCTGAAGCAGAGGATAAGGCTCGGAGGCAGACCAACTTGTTGATCTTTAAGGTGCCAGAAAGCACTGTTCAGACTGCTGATGGAAGGAAGGAGGAGGACACAGACAAGGTTAAGAAGATTCTTAGTGAAATTAACCAACCTCATCAGCCAGTTGATATCCGAAGACTGGGAAATTCTGCCACGAGCAAAACACAGAACAAAATCAGACCTATAAGAATATCCTTCGAAAATCAGTCTGCCAGGGATGAAACACTAAAGGCATTCATTAAAACAAGAAAGGAAGGAGGACTGGATTCGGAGTTGGAAGACAGGGACACCAGGTTGTGTACTAAGGTCTCAGTGAGAAAAGACATGACCCCATCTGAGAGAAAACAGGATGAAGACCTGTATAAAGAAATGAAGAAGAAACGGGAGGACTCCAAGGCTTCGGGGGACGAACAAGCGAGATGGGTGAGAAGAAACGGACAGATCGTCAACATAGGGAAGTACCCTCACAGACCAACGGTAGACAAGAAAGAAGTTTGAAGAAAACAACATCAGATGTACATAATTTTAAACTTTCTACTAGTCATGTGAAAAAAGACAGAATTATTTCCTCTTCTAGTCATTTGGTGAATGATAAAACGTCTTGTGTTTGTTTGTATACCAACTCCGATTCCTTATTAAACAAAAGAGCAGAACTACAAGCAATGATAGAATTACATGAACCAGATGTCATAGCTATCACAGAAGTGAAACCGAAGACCTGTCGTTATGCAGTACAAGAATCAGAGATAGCCATCTTTGGATACGATCTTTTTCACAATCTTGAGAAGAACGGCAGGGGAGTGGCACTCTATGTCAAAAGTAGCATGAACCCGTCTTTGTGTGAAGATCTGTACTCTGATTTCCAGGAGTCAATTTTTATTGAATGTCAACTGCAGAGAGGAGAATCACTGACCCTGGGCGTGGTGTATAGAAGCCCCAGTAGTACTGTTGAAAATTCAGGCAAATTGAATGACCTGATAGCAAAGGCAGCAGCACCCAAATCTGGGAATCTACTCATCTTGGGTGATTTTAACTATCCAGAAATTGAATGGAACAAAGAAACATGTAGATCAGGAGTAGGACATCCAGCCTCCCAGTTCTTGAAGACTTGCAAGGATTCATATCTGATTCAGCACCAGAGGGAACCTACCCGCATCAGAGAGGGACAAGCACCTAGCCTTGTGGACCTAGTACTGACAAACAGAGAGGACACAATTAGTGAATTAAACACGTATGCTGGCTTAGGGAAAAGTGACCATGTGACTCTGCTCATACACCTGGCATATAGTGGCAAGGAAGACTCGGAAGAGGTTAGACACAACTACTCAAAAGCAGATTTTGGTGCAATTGGGAAACAGTTAGGAGATGTCGATTGGGACAAAGAGTTAAGTAGCCTAAACGTTAACGAGATGTGGACCAGAATCAAAGATGAGATCAATTCAGCAATAGCAGCACATGTTCCAAAGACAAAATTCTCTGGCAAACGATTTAAGAAATGGATGGATAAGGGAACCCTAACATCGGTGAGGAAAAAGCACAAGCTATTCCGTCGTTGGCAGGAGACTAGGGATGGAAAGGAATATCAACTGTATGCCAAAGCAAGGAATAAATCTAAGAAAGAATGTCAGAAGGCACAACGTCGAATGGAGCAAGTAGTAGCTGCACAAGCAAAACAAAATCCAAAGGCTTTCTGGTCATACGTAAGCAGTAAAACCAAGACAAGGAGTGGTGTAGCAGACCTGAAGAAAGAGGATGGCAGCAAATCAAAGTCGGACCAAGAGAAAGCTGAGATTTTGAATGCATTCTTTCATAGCGTCTTTACTGTAGAGGAGGATGGGGACCTGCCGGAACCACAGGAATGCAGTTATGATGAAGAACTAAGTGACTTCGAGATCGATACTGAGAAAGTCAGAAAACTTTTAGCAGACTTAAACACTAGTAAGGCTTCGGGACCGGATGGGCTAAACCCAATGCTTTTGTCCAAGACTGCTGATGTTCTTGCCACCCCAGTGGCCATGTTGTTCAGAAAATCCTTGAATGAAGGAAAAATCCCAGAAGACTGGCGTTTGGCATGGGTTACACCTATCTTCAAGAAAGGCAGCAAAATGCTAGCTAACAACTATAGGCCAGTAAGCCTTACATGCATCCTCTGTAAAGTAATGGAAAAATTAGTAAGGGAACAAATTGTCAAACACCTAGAAGAAAACAACCTTGTCAGTGAGAAACAACACGGGTTTGTAAAGGGGAGGTCGTGCATCACTCAGCTTCTCGATGTCTTGGACACATGGACCGAGGTCTTAGACGATGGAGGCTCAGTCGACATTGTTTACATGGACTTCCAGAAAGCGTTTGATAGCGTTCCACACAGGCGACTTGCTTTGAAAGTTCAGGCACATGGTATCAAAGGGAAGATATTACTTTGGATACAGGACTTCCTACACAACAGGCGTCAGCGGGTTGTCGTCAACAGAGCACAGTCACAAGAAGCCAATGTCTCGAGTGGGATTCCCCAGGGTAGTGTTCTAGGGCCTATTTTGTTTGTGCTGTATATTAACGATCTGCCGAATCTCATTCATAACACTGTACACCTTTTCGCAGATGACACTAAGGTTTTTGCACGAAGTGATGATGAAGGAGCTACGCTTGTTTTACAGGAAGATCTAAACAGGCTGCAAACTTGGTCAAGACAATGGCTGCTGAAGTTCCACCCTGAAAAGTGCCATGTCCTGAAACTGGGGAATAAGAAGTCAGATGCTGTGTACCACATGACCGAAGTAAACATCGAAGGTGAGACATGTACCACAACTCTGTCCGAAAGCGAAGTCGAGAAGGACCTTGGGGTTTACATTGACAACAAACTGAATTTCAGAGAACATGTGGCCAAGGCAACTGCTAAAGCAAACAGAGTTGTTGGTATCATCCGTCGCTCCTTTGACTTCCTGACTGAAGATACATTCCTACAACTGTACAAGTCTCTTGTACGACCAGTACTAGAGTATGGACATTCTGTCTGGCAACCCTACTACAAAACACTGTGCCAGGATGTAGAAGATGTTCAGCGCAGAGCAACTAAACTTTTAGCATCTCTCAAAGATAAACCATATCCTGAGCGTCTTTCTACTCTCAAACTTCCAAGCCTTGAGCACAGAAGAAAAAGGGGTGACATGATAGACTTGTACAAGTTTATACATGGCATTTACCGGAGTGATAAACCACGGTTTGAACTGTTTACCAATAGGGACAGCAGAGGACACTCCTTGAAACTATCCAAAGTTCATCACAGACTGAATATCAGAGGAAACTACTTCTCTCTTCGTGTGATTGATGTTTGGAATGGTCTTCCTGACTCCGTAGTAACAGCCCCTACAGTTAACATCTTCAAATCACGGTTAGACACTCATTGGCAGGAACTTCCGACAAAATATAATCCGGAATGCTATCAACATAGATAGTCTCTGTCGTGACTCTCTTCCTTCCACGCATGCGGTGTTTTTCGTCTTAATGTTATACCTAGAATGGTGAACAGGCCTCTTAAGGCCTCTAACACCTACAAGTTCAAGTTCAAGTTCAAGTTCAACAATGACAGTTCCACTCTCCTTCAGATTCTTCCTGGCATACAGGACAGCATCGCGAACGCGTCGGGACACAAAACGTAATATTATGCCCCTACCCGAGTTCCCAGAACCGCCAGTGGCGCCCCCAGAACGTTGGGCACGGACACCCACACGGTGTACAGCCTCCAGGTCCTCAGGTTTCACTTTGACCTTGAGTTGACTGGAGATCAACAAAAGGACCTTCTCCTCGCACTGCTGCGCCGTCTCACCTTGGTCTTCCTTCATTCCGTAGATACGTAGGTTGTTCCTACGGACGTACGCCGATAAGTCCTCCGTTCTACGGTCGGCGGTCTCGGCAAGGTGACGGGCTTCCCTCAGCTGGTCCCTCAAGGAGTCTTCCCTCTGTTTGGCATCCCCCACCTCCTTCTTCAGCCTGTCGTTCTCGTTCTGCAGCAGCAGAATGGAGGCCCTCAGTTCTTCTACCACTGTGGACAGTTTTGCGAGAGCAGAGCCGTTTGCACACAATTTCTTCATAAGGTCTTCGTTAGTAATGGCACCCTGATGAAGATTCGAGCTGTGTTCAGGGGAGAAGACCGCGTTGAGCTCCTCGGATGTTGACAGAGGTAAGTTGTCTCCCTTGTCAGTCATGTCTTGGTTTGCCGATTCGGAAACGTAAACAAACTTTGATAGCTTCTCTTTCACCGATGTTGGCGTGCTTGTCACAACTTTTTGTTTCTTTGGCGTATTATTTGAATTATTTAAGTCACTTGACTTTCCCACCAGTGCACCAGAAGTGTTTGATCCCGAGTTGGAGTTTGTTTTTCTGTGTTTACGTTTCCTTGTCCGCCGCCGGCCATACTGACTTGTAACGGTTCGACTCGAGTCTTTCATTTTAGCTTGAAATCGCGGTTGCTGCGCTCAAAATTACCTGACATCTTTGCTGGAGATTGGCAGTGGTCGCACTATTAATCCAGCGGCATCATCACACTTTCTTCATTGTTAATTAACAGAAAAACTGTTGATTAACACCACCGTTTTCAGAACGTGTCCGACCTTGCCGGCGAACAGTGCTCACCTCCTTGAGTCCTATGCTTATTATCATCCTCCGTTTGCAAGGACAACTCTTCAAACATCAAAACAATAAACATATAGACAGAATATTTCTACACACACACACACACACACACACACACACACACACACACACACACACACACACACACACACAGGGCCCATATATAGTGGTATCCAGAAGCATCAATTCTAAATTACCACACGTATATCCAATACACGGGAGTCAAAGATCATCAGAGTATGAATATTTTTTATTACATGAAATCAAATGGGCTGTTTATCTGCTTACAAAAGTGTTTTTTGTTGTCTTTATAAAGAAAACAATTGCGTTTGAAGGCAGAGAAGCTGTCTCCATAAGGGTTGATAATAATCTAATATACCCAAGCAAACAAATTAAGTTTCTCGGTGTAATCTTCCACTATAATTTTTTTTTGGAGTAAACATATTACCTTGTAAAAAAGGCTAGGAAAAAAATGCATTATTATGTGTTCTTTCTGGTATACCTCTGATCAACTGGAGGTCTGATCTCGTCCATGTCGCCTCAGGGCTAGTTCGTTCAATTCTGTCGAATGGCCAAGAAGTTTTTTTTTTTTTTTTTTTTTTTTTTTTTTACACCTGGAAAGACAGATTTACACAAAGTAACCAGTATTAACTCGTTAGCCTTTAAAATTGCATTAGGACTTCCCCAATGGGCTTCAATTGATTTGACGTACAAGGAGGCTGGTGTGTTACCCTTAAATGAACACAGGCTAAGTTGCGCCTGTAATTTTACAGTGAGAGCTAGAACCACCCCGCATTCAGTAATGACTGAACTGGATGGAAGTACGTATATTTCAAGAGATATCCGTAACAAAGTGCTGTACATGTCCCTAGGTGATTATGTTTCCCCATTGTTTCAGAATTGTAACCTGTCTCTTGATGGTATTGCCGCTGTTTCATGTTGTTCATACCCTTCTTGGTTGTCAGAACAGGCTGAAATCATCTACACTTACACAAATCTTAATAAAAAAGATAATCCTCAGTTACTATCATCCTGTGCCAAAGACTTGATAGATAGGAAATACGATTCCTGTCTACACATTTTAACGGATGGTTCTGTTTTAGATTCTTCCGATGTTGGGGCTTCCTTTGTAATGCCAGCGCTTAGCATTAGAAAGAAATTCCATATTACGAAAGGATGTTCTATATCTACAGCAGAGTTATTTGCCATTTTGAAAGTACTAGATTTCATACTTGACATGCCTGTTATACATAGACAAATACTTATATCATCGGACTCAAAATCAGCGCTTACGGCTCTACATTGCCAATTAAAGTCTAATCGTTCAGACTTGGTATTTGTGATCTTATTTCTCATTCATCAGTTGATAACGCGGGGAATCGATATAACTTTGTTATGGGTTCCAGGGCACTCCAGTTTACGTGGCAATGACTTAACTGATTTTTATGCAAAGGAAGCTGCAAGAAATAAATATGATGCTTTGAATTGTGATGTCCCTCGTTCTTCATCTGATGCTATTCACATTCTCACAAGTTCAATCTGGAACATAAGACAGAAACAATACCTTGAAGATTCAGCTCAGAAGCACGGATAAGATATGATTAAACCAACAAGAAAATGTTGTAATCCCCCAGGGCCTATCCCAAACCGTGACATTGTACATAGGCTGCGGGTTAATGAATGGTTAGGCAGATATTTAAAGCTGGCACCTGCTTGTGCATATGGTCAGACTCTCGATATCCCTTATCATTTGTTTGACTGTACCAGTACAAGAACTCACTTTCAGCCTCTTCATGATAATATCAAGTCCTATAACCATTCGCTGACTATGTCTAGTGTTTTCAATCCCAGTTATGAGAATGGTTGGAGTCTGGCAATGTTGGCTGTTTATCTAGAATGGTTGGAGTCTGGCACTGTTGGCTGTTTATCTAGAATGGTTGGAGTCTGGCAATGTTGGCTGTTTATCTAGAATGGTTGGAGTCTGGCAATGTTGGCTGTTTATCTTATTAAATCTCTTCCACATGGAAGATATTTTTAACTCCTCCACTGCCCCACCCCTTTCCACACTTCTTCCCTCCCCAACAGGTTGTGTTTCTTTTTTCAATTCGCGAAAGTTTGAAATGTTAAAATTTTATTCTAGGCATATACCATATCAGTATGGTTCGGCGTCTAATTTGCACGTAGAACAAGGCTTTTTCATCCCCCCCTCCCTCTCCCTTCCTCCCTCTTCTTCCCCTTCCCCAATCCATATACACCCGTAAGCTGTTCGACTCTTACGAGTAATATGTCACACACACACACACACACACACACACACACACACACACACACACACACACACACACACACACAGAGGCACGCAAGTACGCACACACTCACGCACGCACGCACGCACGCACACTTTGTACGTTAACAGTCGCTGGTAAGAAAATTGCGTGATGTGTTTATTTGAAAGGTGATATCGTAAATCAAGTATACAACCGACTTGTTTTATGGAATGTATGTCATGACGGAATGACACAGGTCCTTGCACAAAAGTATACTAAGAGAGAGAGAGAGAGAGAGAGAGAGAGAGAGAGAGAGAGAGAGAGAGAGAGAGAGAGAGAGAGAGAGAATATCTTTGGTATAATTCTTTAACATATAAAATGAAGTTGATTTAAAGCAGTCAATGAATTTGCATTAAAACAACCCTTTCATATCATTTGGTATGAAGACTATAAAATCAATCTCAGTAAAACCTGTGATCAGGCACATTGTCTCGTTGCATGAAATGTGATTTTGTTCTTTATTCCTGTGTGTTACGTACAGCGAAGGCACGTGCGCTACAAGAGGAAACAAAGGAATGAAAAGCAAGGAAATACACAACAACAAGTGACAATGTGCTGCGAACTGACTGACGAAATGTAGTGTTTTCGTATTTCTGAATACACTTTATAAAAATGCTATCTTGATCTTCCTTAATGCTTATGTCTATAGTTATCTACAGATTTAGCAACCACACCTCTTGAATGTCATCTTCTGTTTCTCCTTCTTCTCTCTTCACTGCACGTACAGTCACTGCGCCATCACGCCGAAACAACTCAGTCGACAAAGCGTCGCACTCCTGATCGTGACCCTGGTGTCGGTGGCTGGAATCTCCGCCGGACCGTTTTGTACAGGACTATTTACCCCCTGGGGTTTTAAAAATGGTTCTGATTTTATTTCCTGAAAAGTCCTTAGAATGAGACCACGAACCGATGTTCTGCATGTGAACGTACGCATAACATTTTGTAGGCACGAACAATCCCATCTCCTACTTTGAAAAGAATGGATTTTTGGTCAGTTGGTATAAAAGACACTTGTACATACAGCCTACAATCTGAGAAAGAAAAGTAAAACCCTGAGTGACTAAGTGACATGGGAAACGAGTGAATGTAGCGCCAGGAGGCCATTCTTTAATTGGCTCTACCCAGGTAGGCAGCCCATTGGAGACATGGATAAAACGCTCAGGGCTTGGTCTCTTACCACGGATCAGCGTTATATAAGAACGCTCAGATAGGAATAGATTAGAGCAGAATAAAAGAACACTTCACCAGGTTCCTCCAGTTCCATCAGTTGAGTACCAAGGCCAGGCTGTCTACCATTCTGCAATGTTGTCAGTCCCTATTTGTTTCTTTTCCATCTCCCTCCCTCAACACAGTTCCCTGGAGGATTGTTTCAGCGAGTTTATAGGATCTTGTTACAGGGCCACACCAATGCCCTTGACTATTCTTAACTGACGTCAGTACAACTTGGCGTGATCATCTGTGATTGGTGATTGACCAGCATGTCTGATGTTTCTTGCATTAACCCCTCATCTCCACATCTTGATTTCTTCCCTTCAGTTTACCTGTCAGGGTTCATGTTTTGCAAGCATACAGGAAGATGGAATATACCCATGCATGAAAGAGCCTGTTGTGTTTCCTTCAGATCATATTCGTCCATACCATTTTCAGTCTGGATGTCACCTTGATCAAGTGTGTGGCGTGTGTTGTGTGTGTGTGTGTGTGTGTGTGTGTGTGTGTGTGTGTGTGTGTGTGTGTGTGTGTGTGTGTGTTCGTTCTTTAATTTAACGTCTATCCACCTAACAGTGATCTTAGACAGTATGTAAGTGTTATGTGTGTGTGCATGTGGTGTTTTTGGGTGTATGCATGCGAACGGTTGGTGTTGATTTGGGGCGTACGTAGGGTATAATGCAATTAGGCCTAGATAAAATAAATAATCAAAAAAAAAAAAAAAAAAACACCACATAACTGAATCCAAAACTTTAAAAGAAACACTAAATAAGCAGCTAACACCAAGATGGGGAAAATAACATAGACGTTAAAGTAAATGTCCAATTGGGCTCTTAATCAGTCCCTGAACAACTTAAAAAATGTTTGATTCGTTACAGATGACGTCTTCAAAGACTGACATCGACGGGTTCAGTGTTCAACAACCAAGCAGGTAAATAGGGTTTCATTCTATCGCACAAAAAAGTAGATGGAACGGAGTGATTTGCTGGCCACAAATACAAGTCACATGTTTACAGAATTTGGTTTTAAAGCATTGAGCCTCAATCTAAAAATAAAACTGTTTAAAATCCGCTCTTGGTAGAGATTCTTGATACCTGTTTTATTGTCTGATATCTTGTTAAATAATATCCCCTTTTTGTTTTTGGTGCCTTTTCCCTTATTTAAAATAGAGTTCCAGGATACGTCTTTTATTAAAAGACTATAACTCTTATGTAAGGATAAAGGAATGCATATTTTTGTTAAATCAGTTTCAGTGATTGCAGCCTTTTTGGCTAATTGGTCTACCCTTTCATTCGCAGATAATCCACAGTGAGATGGAACCCAACAAAAATCGACATAAGAACCACGTAAATGCAAAAAAATGAATTAAGTGGTAGACTTCCTGATATGAGTTCTGCTCTCACACTTGTATTCGAAAATTTTAGAGCTTGTAGGACTGATTTTGAATCAACACAAAGTAGTATTTGAAGTGCAGGAAATCGAAAATCAAGAAGAAAGTTTAAGCCATAATAATGGCAACAAGTTCCGCAGTAAATATGGAAATATTCTTACCAAGGTGGTAACCTTTCTCTATTTTTAAGGATGGAATTATGAATGCTGAACCAGACAAATGATTGTCTAGTACAGAACCATCTGTGTAGATTTTAAGGTGATTTATATAAGTTTCATTTATATGTGACTTAACATACGTTGGCAGCAAGGGTCCATCACTTTTTCTTAAACTTGTATAGTCTATGTCATAATTTGGTCTACTAAGTTCCCATTCCGGGATAGTGCTAAAAGACACCCGAGGAGCTACGTTTTGAGATGCAGTGCCTGCTTTTGTAAATAAGTCAGATGTGTATGAGGCTATCGATTTTAGAGAATCAATTTTTTTGTGCCCGTTTAGGAAAATTTATTTCTGATTTTAATTCAGTTTCACTGGTATTAAGATTTTGTAGTGCATGACTTCTTAAAATATATTTTGCAGATGTAAGTTTCACATTTTCTTCAAAAGACAATATTCCGATCTCCATATAAGTTCTTAAAGTTGATGTATGAACCGGGACACCAAGAGCTATCTTGTAAGCTTTACTATCGATACTCTGCAACTTTTTAATTAAATATTTTTGGGCTGAAAAAAATGTCTCCTGGGCATAGGACAATTTGATCGTACAAGCGCAGTAGCTCAATGTGTTAATACTTTACTGTCTTTACCCCATGATTGTTGACTCACCATTTTCAAGAAATTTAAAGTTTTCTTAGCTTTTGTTAGAGTAGTTTGTATGTGATAATTCCAGCTCAATTTAGAAGTTAAATTTACTCCTAAAAATTTTGCAACTTTTTTATATTCAAGGCACAATCCATCTATTTGAAATGAAGGCAGAGGATTGGGATCATAACCAGTATTAAACAGAACCATATGCAATTTTTCAGCTGAAAGGGCCAATCCATTTTCAGTCATGTACCTACTAATTTATTTAGTTCATTTTGATATATCTTTTTAATATAGTTGATTGATCTAAGTGGTGTGTGACGTTTTAAAGTAACTTTCATCCATATACAGATATCATCCGCATATTGTACTAGTTCAACATTTTTTGATAATGATTTAGGAAGATCATGGATCAAAATATTAAACAGGATAGGAGCTATCACAGCTCCTTGCGGGATTCCCATCTGGATATGTCTTTCATAGAATATACATTTCCTACCTTCGTCTGTATTTTTCTATCACTTGAAAAGGTTTTTAAAGTAATTGTACATATACCCCGAGAGACCTGTTAACTTCAATTTGTTCAGAAGTTTTGAATGCCAGGCTTGGTCATACGCCTTTGTAATGTCAAAAAACGTGGCAAGTACATTTTTTCTTCGTGCAAACTGATGTTTAACCTGTGTTGTAATTTTTACAAGATGGTCAACTGTAGATCTACCCTTTCTAAAGCCAGCCTGTTGTATTGGTATTATACCATTTTTTTCACAATGATGTTCAAGTCTTTTTAGAATAATTCTTTCCATAAGTTTTCCCACATGTGAAGTGAGAGCAATTGGCCTGTAGTTATTTTTGTCTGATTTTGACTTGCCCTCTTTAGGGATAGGGGTTACAATTGATTTTTTCCACAAAGATGGTTGAAGTCCTTCAGACCAACATTTCTGAAATAATAAGTTCAGAAACATTGTGAAATTAACTGGCAAATGCTTTATCATTTCATTGGAAATCGCATCTGGTCCCACTGATTTTCTTTTCGAACCAATAGAGAAAATTGCATCCTTTACTTCTTGAAATGAAAGGGGAGCGTTTGTATAGTGACTATTATTTGAACTTTTTTCATGCGTTTCCTTATCCTCCATTTTCCTCTGTATGTCTTTTGCTTTCCTGTCAGGCCCTCCCTGTTGCTATTTTTTGCAAAAATATTTGCAAATGCTTCAGCCTTTTCACATTTTGAAGGAAACTCATTATTTTCTAATGCTATGGGATATTCAGGAAGACTGATTCCATTTTTTATGTCTTTTGATTTTTTCCATGTTTTCTGAAGATCTTTGTGCTCATGTACTTCATTTTCACGGAAATTTGACCAATATTGGTCCTGGACTTTTTCGATTACTCTGTTGCTATCATTTTTTGCTCTGTTCTTTTCAGCAATTTTGTCAGGATCCTTCTTATCTTTTAAATATATTTTATAGGCCTGCGTCTTTTTTCTCTTTCTTCTTCACAAGTAGTATTCCACCATACATTGCCTGCCTATTTGTTTGATGCGTCAGAATTGCACGTTGGTATTGAGAGATCAGCTGTATGTAAAACATTATCAACAAAATTCGCGTAGCTTGTGTCAATGTTATCAGACATTATCTCTTCACAATTGTAAGTAGAGAGTATGTTTTCAAATTTATCCCAAACAGCTTTATCATAATTATATTTTGGGATCTTATCTACAGTGCAGTTTTGAACGGATTGTTTACCCTTAATGGTAATAATTATTGGCAAATGATCACTACCAAGAGGATCTTTGAAGGTAGACCACTCACAGCTTGGAGCTATGGCAGGAGATATAAGTGTTAAATCAATTGCTGTTGCTCGATGGTGTGAAATATCAGGTATTCTTGTTACACTGCCATCATTTAACAGACTCAATGAAGAGTCTGCTATATTTCCAACAAAACGATTGTGTGTTACTATTTCGCATTCATGATCCCAAAACGGGGCATGTGAGTGAAAATCACCTGCTATGAACCATTTTTCATGCTGGTCCGCTACAGCGCGAAGCCATTCTGTTTTCATTGTCAGGACCTTTTGGCAAATAAATGGAAACAACGTTTAATATAAGTAATGCGTTGAGTTTCAGTTTTGCTGCACATGCATTAATAGTTTTAACATTCTTTGAAAAGGGTGGCTCTATTTCAAAATATTCAACCTTTTCTTGAATATATAGTGCAGTACTAACCCTCCTTGTTTCGTTGTTAGTTTGGAGTATTGGAGGGTAATAAAAGTTTTGTAATTTTGGAATTTTTTGTTCAGTTGCATTTACAGACTGTAATATTAACACTTGATACGTATGATCTGAGAGATGTTGAATCAGTTCGTGAATATTTGTTGATATTGATCTGCAGTTCCGTTGCAATATTTTCAATTCGAATGTTTCGTCATGCTCTCTGAAGAATG
Organism: Conus canariensis; assembly: GCA_033310375.1. NCBI lineage: Eukaryota > Metazoa > Mollusca > Gastropoda > Neogastropoda > Conidae > Conus > Conus canariensis. The sequence goes on along the minus strand of CM065732.1, from coordinate 2,093,363 downwards.
AAAAATGTACTGTCCTAAATAGAAAAAAAACAACAACAACAAATAAACAGCAACTTTTTATAATATTAAAAATAGCAAATTACAAAGATAACAAACTGTGTCAATTAGCCAACCAATATAATAGTATTCGCAGCAATAAAGAATTAATTTATGGGATTGATGTTCTTATGATAATGAGGTTAATTACAAAATGATGAGATCACAAGATGGCACCTTGTTCAAAACAAAACTAACGGTCAAAAAGGTGCTGGAATTTTGCAAAAATTATTCCACCCTCTCTCAGAAAGAAATCCCCAGAAAATGGATCAACAATCACCCAGCACAGCAAATCTGTTCATCCATGAATTGGGAGCGAACAACAGGTCGTCGTAGTACATGGAGAAGGGTCTGGGTGGGTGGTGCTGGAACCTGGTTGCTTTCTTGGGCTTCCTCCAGAACAGGTCTCTCACGTGGCGCCTGATGTTAGCTGCCATCTTACTGGTTCCGAGGAAGGTGGGATGAAGACCATCCTGAAGATGTCGCGGGCTGGTTGGTAGATTAGAATGCCCCACGAAACTGATGTTGTTGAAATCAGCTAGCTGTTGCATGACGAGAGCATTGAACAGTTCTGCTTTGATGTTCAGATCTTTGTTTCTGGTAGGGCACACTTTGCTGACCACTACTTTGAGATCAGGATGACTCTTAACAATTGCTTTAATGTTCACAACAAAGTCTCTACAGCAGTCTCCAGGGGACTTCTTTTTCAGGTCATTTATTGCTGTGTGGATGACTAGAGCGTCATATTTCATGGGTTTTGTAGAGTCACTTTCAGCCTTGAACATTCTCGGAAGCTCCTCTGTTACATACGCCTTTTTGGATGTTGCTCTGAAGCAGTACGAATTTTCCAACCTCTTGCTGTCGATTTTGTTGGCTATGGAATCGTGTAGAAACAACACCCGTGGCAGATGTGATTTTACGCTCTTCTTGGAAGGTTTTTGTTCTTTGAAATTTTCCCCATGACGTTATCGTGTGCCATCGTGTACCGGTGGAAATAGAGGACACATATAAACATCGCATGCATCCTATGTGAGAAACTGGAGGAATAAACGAGATAAATGAAAATGAGTGACTGATATTTGAATGGTATGGGGAACGACTGAATGAGCGCCAGTAGGCTGCTCTTCGGCCGGCTCTACCTGGGTAGGCAGCCCGTTGAGTGAGTGAGGCAGTGTGTTTATTGTAAAGCGCTTAGAGCTTGGTCTGTGACCGAGGATAGGCGCTATATAAATACCCAATATAATAATAATAATGACGTAAGTGGTCGGTCTTTGCTTTTGCGTCATCAGTTCTTTTTTCTTCAGTCTTCTTCCCACATTCATCGCATTTCTTTCTTTCTTTCTGTGGATTTTGTTTTGCTGCCGTTTTGTGTAGCAGGTTAGAAGGTGAGGGCTATTTAGCGGACGATAACGATGTCCCAGCCTTGGCAGCTTCCGCATAAGACGAGTGTGATAGTCTTTCGGTTTCAGTCTGCGTTTCTGCGTTCTGAAACGATACTTTTTTGCTCTCTTGATTAAAGTATCTTGTTATCAGTTCGGTTTGCGACTGAATTGTGTCTTCTAGCTTTGATACTTTTTCATTCAGTGTTGATAAGGTTCGTTCAAGGAACATGATTCTACTTACGGCTTCTTCGTTTTCTTCTTTTTTGCCATCGCTGATTGACTCTGTTCGCACTGTTTTTTCGGGCCCGTCCAAACGGTCGTTGCCGACTGGAAAAGAACTTTTCCTTGTAGAGGAAGACCTCGTCCTTCTGGGGCTGGTTGTTGGGTTTTTCTCATCAGAATGTTCTTTAGCCGTCTTACTCATTAGGTTATTGCTTCTGGCTCTAGTCATCTTCTCAGAGATTTTTGCTAAATACTCAGCAGCTTTTAACCAAGTGGTTGACTGTCGCCGCCATCTTGTGTGTGTGTGTGTGTGTGTGTTTGTGAATCAAGAGAATATTTGTGGTTATTTCCCTTTCTGAGTTTTGTTCCTGAAGGCGACGTGTTTGGAATGATCGGTACTTTTGATTCACTTGTAACTAGGCAAGACATGGTTCAAGTCCCAGTGCTGGTAATTGTGTGGCTTTGCGCTCCGTCCTTGTGAGCTGCGTTGCTCTGGATGTTTTGCTGTCTTCCCTGTTAAGGACTGCCGTGGGCCTGTGACAGTTTTGTTGTTGGTTCGTCTGTCTGTGTGATGTGTGCCCTTGAGGAGACCAGGGACCATCACCCTCCTGCCCGCCCTTGTCGCCGTGTTGTCTGTGGTGCTGATGGCGCTCCTGTGTACCGCCCACCTGTCCTGGAGGTGTGTCCTGTGCTCCACGGACTGGGAGTTCCGCACGGATCGACCAGTTCAGCTTCGTGGGAGGTGATGGACACCCACCCCTTTGTGTTGTACAGTGCTTCAACAGGACAGTCCATCAAGGGACTCCGCTGGTGTTGTTTGTGTGCATTGAAGACGACGTGTGGTGTTGGCCAATCATGCAAGACTGTGTTGTGCACAAACCCATCGCACTCACACTCTGCATCACACACCCTGTGCATGAACAACTGATTCAGGACTTTGGCTCCCTGTTCAGATCGTAGCTTCAGTTCCCAGCCATGCCATACAGCACCACGCCTAATTCAAACATGACGGTAAACCGTTGAATGATTAAAATGGGAATGGAATCAAACGTGCCATTGGTGTGAGCTTGCCTGCTTTATGTATTAATTCATTTACTTATTTATTTATTGTCTTGTCTTTTTTGGGGGTGGGGGGTGGGAGGAGGAGGGTTAGGTTCTTTGTCCCATTGGGGAAAAGTCATTGTCATACGAGGAGGGAGGGGTTGAAAGAGGAGTTCTTTGTCCCATTGGGGAAAAGTCATTGTCATACGAGGAGGGAGGGGTTGAAAGAGGAGTTCTTTGTCCCATTGGGGAAAAGTCATTGTCATACGAGGAGGGAGGGGTTGAAAGAGGACTAATCTCGTCAAAAGGACCCCTTGACAAAATGAGCCTAGGCTCTACAGCTGCCCGTTTTTTTCTTTCTTTTTTTTGAGCAAAAAAACAACAACAACGGAAAAAAGGAATTGACCAAGTGGTCTAGCTCGGCCAAGTCTAGCTTTGTCAACTCCTTTATTTGTTTGCTTTTGAAATAAAAATGGTAACCTGCACTATATTGTGTTTGTGGAGACTCTGTTGAAGGCCAGCACTAGCCCTGGTCTCATTGATGTCTGTAAGCATATGAATGCGTTTTGTGAGCTAGTCTTTGCATTGATAAAGTTGATTGTGCACAGTTTGTAGGCCCTGGTCTCATTGATGTCTGTAAGACACATGAATGCGTTTTATGAGCTAGTCTTTGCATTGATAAAGTTGATTGTGCACAGTTTGTAGGCCCTGGTCTCATTGATGTCTGTAAGACATATGAATGCGTTTTGTGAGCTAGTCTTTGCATTGATAAAGTTGATTGTGCACAGTTTGTAGGCCCTGGTCTCATTGATATCTGTAAGACATATGAATGCGTTTTATGAGCTAGTCTTTGCATTGATAAAGTTGATTGTGCACAGTTTGTAGGCCCTGGTCTCATTGATGTCTGTAAGACATATGAATGCGTTTTGTGTGCTAGTCTTTGCATTGATAAAATTGATTGTGCACAGTTTGTCTTGGGTTTGTCGTTGTTTGTGGTTTGTTAGCTTGTTAGGGTCAAGGGGTGGTAGGGAGGTATGCCCGGCTTAGCGTCCCCGACACTGGATGGTGCAGATGTTGTCTTTGCTGCCCTTGCACGGGTGTCCGATTTAGATCCCTCATTGCTGATAACGGATCCTGGGTACCTCCTCTGCCGTGGGGTTTCTAGTTTGTCTACGTAGACAGTTATGTCAGTATCTACAGTGATCTTGTGGCTGGTCCTCTACTTGGTCTTCTCAGCACTGATGTCCATACCATGTCTTACCGATGTTTCATCCAGTCTTTCAGCCATCTTAACAAATTCTTGCTTACTGACTGCCAGGCCATTGGTATCATCTGGAAATCAAATGCTTAAGATGGTTCTTCTTCCCATGATGACTGTGCTGATATGATTTCAAGCGCATCGTTCCTAACATATTCCAGGAATATGTTTAACAGTATGGAGGGTGGAGGGTAGCCTTGAAGAACTCCAGAAGAAAAACAAACCTGACCCGCTCACTAAAAGCACTCAATATAAACACTGCAAAAGTTGCTTTGGAGTAGAATAGCTTCATATTGTAAGTTAGCGTTTGCCTGATGTGATATGTCTTCATTGAGGCTCTGGGCACCCCCTGCTAGACTCTGTCAAACGCTAACTTGAAGTCTATGAACTTTTTAAAGATAGTAAGTAAACACATTTGGGGCCACGACCGGAAACCTCTTGTTCATCTTGCCACTTCACCTGTTAGATTTAGATCGATGTATGGTCAGGACGTTTTCTTTTCTGCTCCACAGACGTTCCCCAACAAATGACAAAGTTTAGATGGCAAAGCTATTAAACTGGCTTTAGATTCCCTCTCCATACGAGCACAAAGAAATCGTATAGAATGACTGGTGTTTTACTCTTTGATGAAATGAGCAAGCTGACACCGGCAAAGTATGTAATAAGAGCAAACACCATTGAAAATTCACTTCGACCAGAGACAGATATGAGATCTGATATTAATTATTCAAAGGAAACAAGGAATAAAAATAAGTTACAGACTGTAGCACATGTCTCCGAATTATTTGAAGACTCCAATTTCACCCCCAAAAGTGTTGCCCCTATGCTGAATGTCACGCCTATTCCTCCTTAGGAATTAACGAAAAGTAGTTTTGATTTTGATTACACTGATACACGAAGAGATTACGATCCACATATTTCAGGTGCTACTGTTAAAACATATGTATTTGAAACTTATTCTGATTATCTTAAGCTATTGCATTCAATTGAAAAGGTTCAATGTTGACTTTAGTTGGATACCATCCCATTGTGGAAATTACTACAACGAATATGTTGACCATCTCGCAAAACATGGGGCGAGAAACACTTTGAATGCTATTGACCTACCTTGCAGTTTATCTTCAGCTGAAATGTGTTACATAATAGAAAATGAAACGATACGACGTGTGTTCTTTTCTGGGACAAAAATATTTTTCATTATTGAATACTCCATGGGCAAGTAGATCAAATTGTTACCTTGTCATTCAGACTTTTGTTGAATGCTCTAACGACAAAGTACTGTAAGGACATTAAGTGTGTCTGCTCTGCAGAATTAACAATTGAGCATATACAGGTAACATGTGCTTCAATGAAAACTTTCATACCTCCGAAAGTCGTAGAATGTATTTTGCGTGTTCCTAATAAGTTATTTTTGGATCAATTTAATCTTTTCAGCCTTTCAAAATTGAGATTAGCGGGTTATTTGTTATGAAGTCCTATTGCACTTTCTTGTAACTCTCTCTCTCTCTCTCTCTCTCTCTCTCTCTCTCTCTCTCTCTCTTTCGCTCTCTTTCTCTCTCTGTCTCTGTCTCTCTCTGTCTCTGTCTCTCCCTCTCACTCTCTATCTCTCTCATTTCTTTCTTTTTTCCTTCCTTTTTTCCTCGTAACACACAAAAAATGATGATGTTAAAAATTAATTAAGTTTGGCTGTTTTTTTTATGCTAGTGTCTAAAATCATCAATACGATGAAAAGACTAAATAAACAACCAACACAACCAAGTCTGTGAAGATGTGGTAGATTTCCCACTGGCTTCGGAAGTACCTTTCACGAAAGGTATGCTGGTTAAAATCTGTTGGGTTTTCTTCTGCTTTTGCAGGGTCCTGCCTGTGTCAGGCTTTAATGCATTCAGAATGATTTGGAGCATTCCTTTGTGAGCATTAGCTGATCAAGTGACAGTTAAGTGTGTCTGGCTTTGATCTATTCTGAATGATGTAGAGCAATCCTTTGTGAGCATTAGCTGATCAAGTGACAGTTAAGTGTGTCTGGGTTTTAATCTATTCCGAATGATTTGGAGCATTCCTTTGTGAGCATTAGCTGATCAAGTGATAGTTTAGTGTGTCTGGGTTTTAATCTATTCAGAATGATTTGGAGCATTTCTTTGTGAGCATTAGCTGATAAGTGATAGTTTAGTGTGTCTGGGTTTTAATCTATTCAGAATGATTTGGAGCATTTCTTTGTGAGCATTAGCTGATCAAGTGATAGTTTAGTGTGTCTGGGTTTTAATCTATTCAGGATGATTTGGAGCATTCCTTTGTGAGCATTAGCTGATCAAGTGATAGTTTAGTGTGTCCTGGTTTTAATCTATTCCGAATGATTTGGAACATTTCTTTGTGAGCATTAGGTGATCAAGTGACAGTTAAGTGTGTCTGGCTTTGATCTATTCTGAATGATGTGGAGCATTTCTTTGTGAGCATTAGCTGATCAAGTGACAGTTAAGTGTGTCTGGGTTTTAATCTATTCCGAATGATTTGGAGCATTCCTTTGTGAGCATTAGCTGATCAAGTGATAGTTTAGTGTGTCTGGGTTTTAATCTATTCAGAATGATTTGGAGCATTTCTTTGTGAGCATTAGCTGATCAAGTGATAGTTTAGTGTGTCTGGGTTTTAATCTATTCCGAATGATTTGGAGCATTTCTTTGTGAGCATTAGCTGATCAAGTGATAGTTTAGTGTGTCTGGGTTTTAATCTATTCGAATGATTTGGAGCATTTCTTTGTGAGCATTAGCTGATCAAGTGATAGTTTAGTGTGTCTGGGTTTTAATCTATTCAGAATGATTTGGAGCATTTCTTGTGAGCATTAGCTGATCAAGTGATAGTTTAGTGTGTCTGGGTTTTAATCTATTCAGAATGATTTGGAGCATTTCTTTGTGAGCATTAGCTGATCACGTGATAGTTAAGTGTGTCTGGCTTTGATCTATTCAGAATGATTTGGAGCATTTCTTTGTGAGCATTAGCTGATCACTTGATAGTTTAGTGTGTCTGGGTTTTAATCTATTCAGAATGATTTGGAGCATTTCTTTGTGAGCATTATCTGATCACGTGATAGGTTAGTGTGCCTGGGTTTTAATCTATTCAGAATGATTTGGAGTATTTCTTTGTGAGCATTAGCCCTATCACGTGATAGTTTAGTGTGTCTGGGTTTTAATCTATTCAGAATGATTTGGAGCATTTCTTTGTGAGCATTAGCTGATCACGTGATAGTTTAGTGTGTCTGGCGTGTCCTGTCTTGAAGGAGTGACAAGTAATGATTGAGACAGACTCCAGTTAATCTTCATTTTACTTATAAGTGCTGCAGTCTGGAGGCCATGTAACCAAAGATGTCTGGAACATTTGGTCAATAAATCTGTAGAGAAATGAATTTACGTGAGTGTTTAAACAAGAACATTGATATCAGAATATATCATACATTGTAAATACAACTTTTAGCCACAAATTCCAGTTTTTCTTAAGAGCTAATCAGGGAGCCTGACCCATCTTCATCTACAGCATGTTCATGTTAAACGTGGTCAATGTTGAGTCTTCAGATCAGCCAGCGGCTTCACGATCATTGTTAAAATGGTGAAAGGGTGCACTGACTGATGAAGTTGAGCGACAGCTGACTTCATTAGCTCCGTGAATAACCTTGGAAAGCATGCTAACGTATTTCTTTGCCGTTGGAACGTCGACAAAATTTCAAGTTCTAATCACTCTGGAATAGTAAGTATCCTTTAGATCAAGAGATACAAATCACCATTGTCTGTTACTACAATCAAAACATCTTGCAAAGTTATCATCTTTACATGCTGGTAAATGAGATGCTGGTTCAGTTGTTTTAAGTTGAGAATCATAATCGATTTAATGTGTCTCCTTGGTCTCATAAAGATTTGGGGAACGAATCATACTTGTCTGTGTTCACATTTTTCTATTACTTTTTTTTTCTAATTAACTGTTCAATCACCGTGTCAGTGGCTTGAATTTGTTCCAATGAACATTTCACTGATGTGCTCATAGATACGTTTTGCACGGGCACGTCAATGAAATCAGCATCCACTCTTTTTCAGCAGGTTAAAAGTCACTGACTGTTGTAGTTGTCTTCCAGTCATGTAAATAATTCCTTACCTGCTGTGCTTTGAAGACGGTTTGTTTTCATTCCTGCTTCACACAGTCCAACTGTTCAATGAACTGGCTAATTTCAAGGTCTTGAAATGCATTTTGTGAAGATCTGTTTATCTCCTGTGGTTAACATCCTCTCTAATCGCGGGTTATCTCCCCGCTGTTCTGTGACCTCTGTGTATCACTGATTGCGTGGGAACAGAGGGTGGAGGGGTGGCTGTCCCAACACAGGCCTGGCAATGTGACCCCGCCTACAATATTGGTGGAATCGAGACGTCGAGCTGAGCTTTGCTTGTGCTACAAGGTGCAGTTCTTTTGCTGTTTTGATAGGTAGTTCACCATCATCACCAAAGAAAGTGTTTGAAGGTACGATCTGAGCAAAACCATGGATGGAATGTCTTTGGGAAGCCTAGTTTGAATCGTGTGTCTTCTAAATTGCAAGTTTTCTTCTTAGTATGTCCCCAGCAGGACAGAGATCTCTCCATTGTATCCTGGGACTCGATTGTTTGAGTACATCAGACAGGTAATACACATTGCCTGGTTAATTGGCCTTGATTTTTTCCATCACTGAGTGCAGTTCACGTTCCACAAATGTCCTGTCTAAACATCTGTGATTCTCTGATTGAGTTTGGGAGGCCTTTGATTTCTGTATGGTTTTTGTGAAATAGTTCTTGTGCTTGGCCCCGGGACAATGACATCTGTGTATAAATAGTTCTTGTGCTTGGCCCCGGGACAATGACATCTGTGTATAAATAGTTCTTGTGCTTGGCCCCGGGACAATGATATCTGTGTATAAATAGTTCTTGTGCTGGCCCCGGGACAATTGGTAAATTCTGTGGTGTATCTCTTCTTCTTTTCGCTCCTGTGCATTCTCCTTTTACCATATCGTTTCTTCCAAATTTCCGCTAAACAGTCGATGGCCGGAGCGATTCATGACCAGATCTTCAAAAATTGTTCTACTCAGTTTGAAGATGTGCATACTTTGGAGCAAATGCTAGAAAGCCTTTCAAGGATGTAAACACTTATCTTCGAGAACGAAGTTTTAATGCTGCAGAAGACGTGTGTAAGCTCACGAATTTCGCCATCGCAACGAAGACTGTTGCCACGGCAACCATGGTGCTTAAGAACCCTCTAACCCACTTTCCTTTCTCCCATACTACAACTGCTATTGCCTTATTATCACCTAAAGTAGTAGTAATCCTGTCTTAATTTATTATTGTAATATTTTGACCTTTATTAGTATTCTTATCAGTAATATAATTATCATCATTACTATCTTGCCTCTCACATTATCTCCCTTCTAACAGCCTCGTTTTCATTCAACACCTGCCTACCATGCGCTGAAGAATGAAGAGATCCAAGCTAAGTACCAAGTTCGTTCATTTTCGTTGTCCTATTTGTTTGTGTCTTGCCTGAAGAAGACCTAAGATGTCGAAACGCGTTGTGTTTTGTCTTGTGACTTGTTTGCTCACGTTTCTCTTGGCGGTTCGTGTTTTGCTAACATTTGTTTAAGATTTATTAGGATCCGACAAATTTTGTGTACATTTACCCGTCAATGGAATCGCTGGTCGTGTGTAAATGCTAATGCCAGAGTGAGAAGTACTGGTGTGGAAATGTGATTCGTGATGCATAAACAGCAATTGTCCACTTCCACAATCAGGAGGCCGATGTATTAAAGAGACACTGAACATGTCATTGTGGTGAATCATTTTCTGTAGCAAATATTAACTATTCCATCTCTTCTTTCTTTTCAGTTTTTTTAGATGAAATGTATCATGCGTCATGGAGCAAGTGACATTTTCATCTGTGAACATATCCTGGTGTTTTGTCCATGCATGGTGGAAATGGTGGGTCTTTTGTATATTACCCACTATCCCTGGTGTTTTGTCCATGCATGGTGGAAATGGTGGGTCTTTTGTATATTACCCACTATCCCTGGTGTTTTGTCCATGCATGGTGGAAATGGTGGGTCTTTTGTATATTACCCACTATCCCTGGTGTTTTGTCCATGCATGGTGGAAATGGTGGGTCTTTTGTATATTACCCACTATCCCTGGTGTTTTGTCCATGCATGGTGGAAATGGTGGGTCTTTTGTATATTACCCACTATCCCTGGTGTTTTGTCCATGCATGGTGGAAATGGTGGGTCTTTTGTATATTACCCACTAGCTCTCGTCACATCTGTTTCTCAGTCAAAATAAACGAGTAAACCTGTCAAACGGCTTGATGTTCCAGCTATCGCAAGATTGAACGTAACCTCAGACGAATCCAAGATATCTTCAAAAAGAGGATGAAACACTGAATAAATATTTAACAAGATTGAACGTAACCTCAGATGAATCCAAGATATATTCAAAAAGAGGATGACACGCTGAAGAAATATTTAACAGTGCCAATGCTCCATGTGAAGATGAATAATGTTTTATAGCAATGGCAGATTGTGCGATGTGCAGACAGTTTTAAGACATAAATGTCATTGCACATAATGTTCTATAGCAATGGCAGATTGTGTGAGGTGCAAACAGTTTTAAGATAGAAATGTCATTGCACATAATGTTTTATAGCAATGGAAGATTGTGTGATGTGCAGACAGTTTAAAGATAGAGATGTCATTGCACATAATGTTCTATAGCAATGGCAGATTGTGTGATGTGCAGACAGTTTAAAGATAGAAATTTCATTGCATATAATGTTCTATTGCAATGGCAGATTGTGTCATATGCAGACAGTTTAAAGAAAGAAATTCATTGCACATAAACTCGTCCCCCCCACTCCCTGAGACAAACCATATTGAAGGTGCCATATGATTCTGTGATGGCAGTGCACTCTGGTACATGCCTTGCCAGGAAAGCTTACAGAATCTGGCCGCTTCTTCTTCTTATCATCATATCATCATCATCATCATCATCATCATCATCATCATCATCATCATCTATCATTATCATCATCATCATCATCATCATCATCATCATCATCATTCATCTTAAGCAGGGAACAGGGAACGTTGGGAACAAGAGATACCCTACTTGTTTGTTGTTTGCTGTTTTACTGTTCTCTGCCTCATTTCATATTTACTTTCGTTTCAATCAGATCGATGTTACCTGTGTTTGTTTCTGTTTGTCCGTGTGCTTGTCTGACTATATTCAAGACCGAAAAGGTTTTGCCAGTCTTGAATAAATGTTACTTTGTGTTTTTTTTTCATTTCTCCAGTTGTTGTTGCTGTGTAGATGTGTCCGGTATAGGGTACATAGTCAAGCTTAGAACATCCTTTCTTGGGGATGTTTCCTTGTTTGTTGTGTGCTCTGTGCTGTCATATTCTGCTGTTGTTGTTATCTGTGTGTGCTCTGTGCTGTCATATCTGCTGTTTGTTCTGTGTGCTCTGTGCTGTCATATCTGCTAGGCGATTCGGAGTCATAAGCAGCACTCGTTTGGAGTTATGGGCGTGTGTTTGTTTCGTTGTGGGAACAAGAGTTACCCTACCTTTTTGCTGTTTAGGGCGATACAAATAATGAATACTACATATTTTGAAGGCATTGACCATATTTTATATGACACATGCCTTACGGACATCGCACACATTATTGTCCAGTCAGAGTTGGGCAGACTGTTGTGATTAAAAAAAAGTATTTACAGAAGTATTCGCAGTGGAGTGTCCATGTTCTAAATATGTGAAGAACTGAGGTGAGAGAAAATGCCCAGATACAGTAGATCTGACATTCCCAGTGATGTCTGTTGATCGATGATGCCCAGATACAGTAGATCTGACATTCCCAGTGATGTCTGTTGATCGATGATGCACCAGATACAGTAGATCTGGCATTCCCAGTGATGTCTGTTGATCGATGATGCCCAGATACAGTAGATCTGACATTCCCAGTGATGTCTGTTGATCGATGATGCCCAGATACAGTAGATCTGGCATTCCCAGTGATGTCTGTTGATCGATGATGCCCAGATACAGTAGATCTGACATTCCCAGTGATGTCTGTTGATCGATGATGCCCAGATACAGTAGATCTGACATTCCCAGTGATGTCTGTTGATCGATGATGCCCAGATACAGTAGATCTGACATTCCCAGTGATGTCTGTTGATCGATGATGCCCAGATACAGTAGATCTGACATTCCCAGTGATGTCTGTTGATCGATGATGCCCAGATACAGTAGATCTGACATTCCCAGTGATGTCTGTTGATCGATGATGCCCAGATACAGTAGATCTGACATTCCCAGTGATGTCTGTTGATCGATGATGCCCAGATACAGTAGATCTGACATTCCCAGTGATGTCTGTTGATCGATGATGCCCAGATACAGTAGATCTGACATTCCCAGTGATGTCTGTTGATCGATGATGCCCAGATACAGTAGATCTGACATTCCCAGTGATGTCTGTTGATCGATGATGCCCAGATACAGTAGATCTGACATTCCCAGTGATGTCTGTTGATCGATGATGCCCAGATACAGTAGATCTGGACATTCCCAGTGATGTCTGTTGATCGATGATGCCCAGATACAGTAGATCTGACATTCCAGTGATGTCTGTTGATCGATGATGCCCAGATACAGTAGATCTGACATTCCCAGTGATGTCTGTTGATCGATGATGCCCAGATACAGTAGATCTGACATTCCCAGTGATGTCTGTTGATCGATGATGCCCAGATACAGTAGATCCGACATTCCCAGTGATGTCTGTTGATCGATGATGCCCAGATACAGTAGTCCGACATTCCCAGTGATGTCTGTTGATCGATGATGCCCAGATACAGTAGATCTGACATTCCCAGTGATGTCTGTTGATCGATGATGCCCAGATACAGTAGATCTGACATTCCCAGTGATGTCTGTTGATCGATGATGCCCAGATACAGTAGTCTGACATTCCCAGTGATGTCTGTTGATCGATGATGCCCAGATACAGTAGGTCCGACATTCCCAGTGATGTCTGTTGATCGATGATGCCCAGATACAGTAGATCCGACATTCCCAGTGATGTCTGTTGATCGATGATGCCCAGATACAGTAGGTCCGACATTCTCGGTGAGGTCTGTTGATCGATGATGACCAGATGTTTAAATAACCTGTGAACTGAACGAACGATGAATAGTGTTGCTTCAGCGTCAGACAAATATCCAACATCTGTCTTTGCTGCTCTTGTTGTAATCAAGTAGAAATCTCATGATGAAATGGAATCCAAAACGTTAGACTAAAGTGTGAATCTTATTCTCTGGCTTTATATATTAGTTTACATGCTTACTTACCTATTTGTCTATTAGCTTGGTATTCATTACTCGTTATTTCTATAGACCGTTTGGTTTTCTTTTTTTTTTTTTGAAAGTTCATTTAGTTACCGTACAGTCACTTGTTTGTCAAGCATATCTTATGCATTCATAAGTGATGACTATGCATACTTAAGAGACAACAGGAAAACTGCACTCCGTTGTTTCAAAAGAATTAGGCATTAACATTTCAGCAATGCTCAAATGATATATTGCTGCTGTGATTACTATTCAGGAACAGCCTTCTCAAATAACCGCTGGTGGCCTTCTGTGTGACTGGCACAAAACGGTTTCATTGTCAACGATGGGGCAATTCTCTACGATGAGATAACCTTATGTTGTGCAGAACAACCCTGGGGTTTCAAATGTTACGATCAGAAACGGTTCTGAACTTGCTGACAATGAAGATATACAAGTAAAAGTTAATGGCAGTGCTGGAGCAATGCAGGATGCTGCTGGCATCACCGAAGACTTTATGTTGTCCATACTGAATCGGATCATTCCTGTTCACAGATCGAGATGTGATCTGATGTATCTTCACTGGCGTTCTGAGGAAGAAAAAGCTCATATTTACGGCAATCAACGTGACAGTCAATGGAATTGCTTTTTGCCGTCTGGAATCATGGGTGGATTTTTGGACAGGAGGATATGTGGCCGCTCTGAAAGATGTGACAAGAGTCCAGAGAAGAACGCTGTTGCCAGCCCCCAACAACACAAAAGGAACAACGAAACTCTCAGCCATGCCTACCCACGGCCAAACTGTGTCAGAAAACCATTTGTACATTTCTGACACATCAGGACAGCATATCCTGGAACAAGATCCTATGTCATATCCATAGAGAAAGTGACAGTGGATCACAGTGATGATAACGGTCACTACACCGGCAGTAACTTGCGACATTCCCTTCGTCCACACAGCACTGACACGAAGTGGCCATGTTGTAGAAGCTGCTCCCAGCAAGGTGAGGGCCACAAGTATCCAAGGAGATAAAGATTTCGTCGTGTCATGCATCATCATGTACATTTTACATTCCCAGGAACCGAGTTGACTAAAGTATGGCACATTGAATTCTCTGAAGAGCAAGTTGTTTAGGGGGCTACAATCAAATACAGCAGATCAGAGCAGGCCAGAACTCCGAAGAAAACACTAGAGCTGGACGCTGGAAGACAACACACGATCAGAACAATAATGAAATTTCCAGATATCCCAAACATACACACAAGAGGCTCACCTATTTTCAAGATCAAGTTGGAGGTCTTTTCAAATGGTTCGTATTGATCGTACCAAAGATCGCTTTTGAGGTGGGTTGAATTCATTTTCCTGCTATTCGAGAACATTGAAAGATGAAAGTAGTTGTATAAAGTTTGCTTATAGTATGAGTTCCTTTTGAGTCTTAATGCATGAGATCGCCCTGTGAATATCCCATTTGCGGACGGTCAGTGGAACACAGCCCTCAACCTGGATAGAAAAAAAAAGATTTAACACAGAAATTCAACAGAAATTCAGTAGCAGCTGTACTTTTTTAGGCAATGTGGACGCCTCTTTAAGAATTAATAGACGTTGACATTGTTTCCAACCTAATATCATTTTTAGATAGTCTCAGCATACATAATAAGCAACATGGAAATCATACTCGCCTGAGAGAGAGAGAGAGAGAGAGAGAGAGAGAGAGAGAGAGAGAGAGAGAGAGAGAGAGAGAGAGACTCGCCTGAGAGAGAGAGAGAGAGAGAGAGAGAGAGAGAGAGAGAGAGAGAGAGAGAGAGGATGGGGGAGGTGACAGTGACTACTACTACTACTACTACTAGTAGTAGTAGTAGTAGTAGTAGTAGTAGTAGTAGTAGTAGTAGTAGATCTGTCTGGTTAATGAGCTCTGGTGTTTTACACTGGAGTGTATGGAATAGATCTGTGTTCTGTAGAGTTACGTCATATTCTGTCGTGTTGTGTAATTCCGCATTGTGTGTTGTGATACTTCGTGTTGTGATGATATGCGTTGTATTGCCTTTTTTTCTTTGTTTTTGTTTTTGAGGGGCGGGGGGTGGGGGTGGGGGTTACTTCTGTGTTGTGATGATTGGCGTTGTATTGCCTTGTTTTCTTTGTTTTTGTTTTTGAGGGGGAGGGGGCCGGGGGTGGGGGTTACTTCTGTGTTGTGATGATTGGCGTTGCATTGCCTTTTTTTTTTCTTTGTTTTTGTTTTTTTGAGGGGGGAGGGGGCCGGGGGTGGGGGTTACTTCTGTGTTGTGATGATTTGCGTTGTATTGCCTTGTTTTCTTTGTTTTTGTTTTTGAGGGGGGAGGGGGCCGGGGGTGGGGGTTACTTCTGTGTTGTGATGATTTGCGTTGTATTGCCTTGTTTTCTTTGTTTTTGTTTTTGAGGGGGGAGGGGGCCGGGGGTGGGGGTTACTTCTGTGTTGTGTTACGTTGTAATGTATTGTGTTTCGATGTGTTGTGCTGTGCTATGCTGTGCCGCTTTGCACTATGCTGTGCTGTGTTACCATGTGTCGCGTTCTTACAATTGTTTTGTGTTGCGCTGTGTTGCGCTGTGTTGCCCACCTATGTGCTGTGTTATGCTGTGCTCTGAAGTGCTGTGCTGTGCTGTGTTACATTCTGCTGTGCTGTGCCGTGCTGTATTGCGTTGTGCTATGGTGTGTTGTATTGCGTTGTGCTGTGGTATGGTGTGCTGTGTTGTGCTGTGGTGTGCTGTGTTGCATTGTGCTGTGGTGTGCTGTGGTGTGTTGTGCTGTGTGTCGCTGTGCTGTGTTGTGTTGTGTGACGTTGTGTTGTGCTGTGTGTCGTTGTGCTGTGTTGTGTTGTTTTGTGTTGAGTGACGTGCTGTGCTGTATTGTATTGTGTTATGTGACGTTGTTCTGTGCTGTGTTGTGTTGTGTGTCGTTGTGCTGTACTATGCTGTGTTGTGTTGTATGTCACTGTACTGTGATTTGTTGTATTGTGTGATGTGACGTCGTGCTGTGCTGTGTTGTGTGATGTGTGGTTGTGTTGTGCTGTGTTGTAATGTATTGTGTGACGTTGTGCTGTGCTGTGTTGTATTGTGCTGTGTTACTCTTTACTGTGTTGTATTGTGTTGATGAGATTGTGCTGTGCTGTGTAGTATTGTGTTGTGTGACGTTGTGGTGTGCTGTGCAGAAATGTGTTGTGTGACGTTGTAGTGTGCTGTATTGTGTTGTGTGACAATGTGCTGTGCTGTGTTGTATTGTGTTGTGTGACATTGTACTGTGCTGGTTGTGCTGTGTGACGTTGTGCTGTGATGTGTTGTATTGTGCTGTGTGACGCTGTGCTGTGTTGTATTGTGCTGTGTGACGTTGTGCTGTGCTGTGTTGTACGTGTTTGTGTTACCTTGTGCTGTGCTGTGTTGATTGTTGTGTGTGACCTTGTGCTGTGTTGTATTGTGTTGTGTGACGTTGTGCTGTGGTGTCTTGTATTGTGTTTTTATGACGTTGTGCTGTGCTGTGTTGTATTGTGCCGTGTGAGGTTGTGCTGTGCTGTGTTGTATTGTGCGGTGTGACGTTGTGCTGTCTTGTATTGTGTTGTATGACGTTGTGCTGTGCTGTGTTGTATTGTGCTGTGTGACGTTGAGCTGTGCTGTGTTGTATTGTGCTGTGTGGCGTTGTACTGTGTTGTATTGTGTTGTATATCGTTGTGGTGTGGTGTGTTGTATTGTGCTATGTGACGTTGTGCTGTGCTGTGTTGTATTGTGCTGTGTGACGTTGTATTATGCTGTGTTATATTGTGTTGCATGACGTTGTGCTGTGCTGTGTTGTATGTGCTGTGTGACGTTGAGCTGTGCTGTGTTGTGTTGTGTGACGTTGTGCTGTGTTGTATTGTGTTGTGTGACGTTGTGCTGTGCTGTGTTGTATTGTGTTGTGTGACGTTGTGCTGTACTGTGTTGTATTGTGTTGTGTGACATTGTGCTTTGTTGTATTGTGTTGTGTTGTGTGACGTTGTGCTGTGTTGTATTGTGTTGTATGACGTTGTTCTGTGCTGTGTTGTATAGTGTTTTGTGTCGTTGTGCTGTGCTGTGTTGTATAGTGTTGTGTGACGTTGTGCTGTGTTGTGTTGTATTGTGTGACGTTGTGCTCTGCAGTGTTGTATTGTGTTGTGTGAGGTTGTGCTGTGCTGTGTTTTATTGTGTTGTGTGACGTTGTGCTGTGCTGTTTTGTATTGTGCTGTGTGTCGTTGTGCTGTGCTGTTTTGTATTGTGTTGTGTGACGTTGTGCTGTGGTGTGTTGTATTGTGTTGTATGACGTTGTGCTTGCTGTGTTGTATTGTATTGTGCTTGTGTGACGTTGTGCTGTGTTGTATTGTGTTGTGTGACGTTGTGCCCTGTTGTATTGTGTTGTACGACGTTGTGCTGTGCTGTGTTGTATTGTGTTGTGTGACGTTGTGCTGTGTTGTATTGTGTTGTGTGATGTTGTTCTGTGTGTTTTGTTTTGTGCTGTGTGACGTGCTGTGCTGTGTTGTGTTGTATGATGACGTTGTGCTGTTCTGTGTTGTAATGTGTTGTGTGACGTGTGTTGTGTTGTATTGTGTTGTGTAACGTTGTGCCCTGTTGTATTTTGTTGTGTGACGTTGTGCTGTGCTGTGTTGTATTGTGTTGTGTGACCTTGTGCTGTGCTGTGTTGTATTGTGTGTGACCTTGTGCTGTGCTGTGTTGTATTGTGTTGTGTGACCCTGTGCCCTGTTGTATTGTGTTGTACGAGGTTGTGCTGTGCTGTGTTGTATTGTGTTGTGTGACGTTGTGCTGTGGTGTATTGTGTTGTCTGACGTTGTGCTGTGCTGTTTTGGTTTGTGCTGTGTAACGTGCTGTGGTGTGTTGTATTGTGTTGTATGACGTTGTGCTGTGCTGTGTTGTATTGTGTTGTGTGACGTTGTGCTGTGTTGTATTGTGTTGTGTGACGTTGTGCCCTGTTGTATTGTGTTGTGTGAGGTTGTGCTGTGCTGTGTTGTATTGTGTTGTGTGTCGTTGTGCTGTGTTGTATTGTTTTGTAAGACGTTGTTCTGTGCTGTGTTGTATAGTGTTTTGTGTCGTTGTGCTGTGCTGTGTTGTATAGTGTTGTGCGATGTTGTGGTCTGCTGTGTTGTATTGTGTTGTGTGAGGTTGTGCTGTGCTGTGTTATATTGTGTTGTGTGACGTTGTGCTGTGCTGTTTTGTATTGTGCTGTGTCGTTGTGCTGTGGTGTGTTGTATTGTGTTGTGTGACGCTGTGCTGTGGTGTGTTGTGTTGTGTTGTATGGCGTTGTGTTGTGCTGTGTTGTGTGACGTTTTGCTGTTGTTGTATTGTGTTGTGTGACGTTGTGCCCTGTTGTATTGTGTTGTACGATGTTGTGTTGTGCTGTGTTGTGTTGTGTGACGTTGTGCTGTGTTGTTTTGTGTTGTCTGTCGTTGTTCTGTGCTGTTTTGTTTTGTGCTGTGTGACGTGCTGTGCTGTGTTGTATTGTGTGACCTTGTGCTGTGCTGTGTTGCATTGTGTTGTGTGACCTTGTGCTGTGCTGTGTTGCATTGTGCTGTGTGACGTTGTGCTGTGCTGAGTTGTATTGTGTTGTATGACGTTGTGCTGTGCTTTGTTGCATTGTGTTGTGTGACCTTGTGCTGTGCTATGTTGTATTGTGCTGTGTGACGTTGTGCTGTCCTGTGTTGTGTTGTGTGACGTTGTGCTGTGTTGTATTGAGTTGTGTGACGTTGTGCTGTGCTGTGTTGTATTGTGTTGTGTGACGTTGTGCTGTGCTGTATTGTGTTTTGTTGCGTGACCTTGTGCTGTGCTGTGTTGCGCAGTGCTGTGGTGTTTTGTGTTTAGCTGTGCTGTGTTGTGTTGTATCTTTGTCCCTTCGAGAACACAGCCACGTGTGTTTACGATTCACTGCCTTAGCATTTGTGTCTTCAAGCTGACGACTGGAGTGACTGTTTAGAAAGCACAACGACAGCCATGTGTTTTTCACCCTCCGGACTGTCT